>CAUYRT010090366.1:0-74156 GCA_963574885.1 Lepilemur ruficaudatus | reverse complement strand
TTTCATGCGGGGTGATGAGTCCTGTCTGAAGGGTAGCTGTGAGAGAATCAGAGGCTGTGCATTGAGGCCTCGGCTAGAGCAGGTGCTTCATCGCTGGCACCTTTTTTTTTAAATTAAAAGAGTGCTGGCCAGGCGCTGTGGTTCACGCCTGTAATCCTAGCACTCTGGGAGGCCAAGGCGGGTGGATCGCTCAAGGTCAGGAGTTCGAAACCAGCCTGAGCAAGAGTGAGACCCCGTCTCTACTATAAATAGAAAGAAATTAATTGGCCAACTAAAAATATATAGAAAAAAATTAGCCAGACATGGTGGCACATGCCTGTAGTTCCAGCTACTTGGGAGGCTGAGGCAGGAGGATTGCTTGAGCCCAGGAGTTTGAGGTTGCTATGAGCTAGGCTGACGCCACGGCACTCACTCTAGCCCAAGCAGCAGAGTGAGACTCTGTCTCAAAACAACAACAACAACAACAAAAAAAGAGTGCTGAATGCTGAAGGGAGGGGCAGAGAGCAGAGTGACACCGAGGTGGTCCCCCTACCCTGAGTTCCAACCCCTCAGTCTACCCCCATGCTATAAAGGCAGACTATTCACCCCAAACCCTGTCTGGCTACATTTTGGGACATACTCATGTCCTTATTGCCAAATCCCTGACCATAGCTCTGTCCTCCCTGGGCCCTGGCCACTCTGGTCGGTCATCTGCTGAACTTGGTCTCCCCGAAGCTCCGGAAAAAGCCCAGAGGTGTTTTTGATGCCCACCACAGAGCCCCTCCTTTTCCTGAGGCCTGGACAGGCAGTGTGGCCATGCCTCACCCCGAGTTTCCCGGCAGTGCCCCCGGTGCCCCTGGCTGCACCTCGGCTCCTGGCCAAGCAGAGCCGCCAGCTTGTGGTCTCCCCGCTGGTTTCGTTCTCCGGGGATGGACCGATCTCCTCTGTCCGCCTGCACTACCGGCCCCAGGACAGCACCATGGCATGGTCGGCCATTGTGGGTGAGTGGGAGGGAGTCAGGGCAGGCCAGGGGGGCTAGGTGTAGGGGAGCGGGAAAGAGAGGGTGGGTGGTGCAAAGAGAAGAGTGGGGCTGAAGGGGGCATGGCAGCTTCTAGAAAAGGCTGGGGCTGAATGATGTGTACCACACACCCCATCCCCAGTGGACCCCAGTGAGAACGTGACGTTAATGAACCTGAGGCCAAAGACGGGATACAGTGTCCGTGTGCAGCTGAGCCGGCCAGGGGAAGGGGGAGAGGGGGCCTGGGGGCCTCCCACCCTCATGACCACAGACTGTCCTGGTGAGTGGACAAGAGTCATGCCTTCCTGTCCCCACAGGGATTCCTGTCCTGTCCCCCAAGGGGCCCCTGCCTTTCCCCTTGGAGGCTGCCCACTGGGGATCGCTGTCCTGTCCAGCCCTGAGGACCCATTGGACAGTTCTGACCTCTGACCTCTGGCCCCAGAGCCGATGTTGCAGCCATGGCTGGAGGGCTGGCATGTGGAGGGCCCTGACCGGCTGCGAGTGAGCTGGTCCTTGCCCTCGGTGTCCGCGCCACTCGTGGGTGACGGTTTCCTGCTGCGCCTGTGGGACGGGGCACGGGGGCAGGAGCGGCGGGAGAATGTGTCGTCCCCCCAGGCCCGCACCGCCCTCCTGACCGGACTCACGCCTGGCACCCACTACCAGCTGGATGTGCGACTCTACCACTGCACTCTCCTGGGCCCCGCTTCGCCCCCCGCACATGTGCATCTGCCCCCCAGCGGTATGCCGGGGCTGGGGATGGGGAGGACACGGGACACAGGCACACACGAGGCCAGATGTGGGAGGAGATTGGGTGGGCATGGAGCGGACACAGGACACACCCAGGATGTCAGGCGGACATGAACCCAGCAAGGATGGGAGACGTGGGGAAGATACAGGATACCAGGAGGACATAGGTCACCAGGAGCATGTGGGGTGGGGACACAGCATGGGGGAACGTGGGGAGGATTTGGGATGCAAGGGGAATAAGGGGAAGCAGAAGCTTGGGGGGCGAGGGTGGCCTGAGGCAGAGGAGCTCAGCCTGAGAGGGGAAGCAGGAGCTCGGCAGGGTGGCTCCCTTTGTGGGGTCCACAGAGCAGGGGGCATGGAGCGGATGTGTCTGACCCACAGCTACATAGCCTGAGCCCTGTCTTCCTGCCCCCATCTCCCCAGGTCCCCCAGCCCCGCGACAACTGCACGCCCAGGCCCTCTCAGACTCCGAGATCCAGTTGACGTGGCAGCGCCCAGAGGCTCCAGCTGGGCCTATATCCAAGTACATTGTGGAGGTGCAGGTGGCTGGGGGCGCAGGAGACCCGCTGTGGATGGATGTGGACAGGCCCGAGGAGACAAGCACCATCGTCCGAGGCCTCAATGCCAGCACGCGCTACCTCTTCCGTGTGCGGGCCAGCGTTCAGGGTCTTGGTGACTGGAGCAACACGGTAGAAGAGGCCACCCTGGGCAACGGTGAGAGGGCGAGGCCCACGGGACTCCAGGGCCTGGGCTGCCTCAGTGCGCTCTCCCTCCACATGACCCCACCGTGCAGCCCAGGCACCCCAGGCCCTTCCCAACAAGCGACACAGCCCTGGTACTGGGGACTCTGACCTTTCCCTTCGTGTGACCCACTGTCCTATGGCTGGGAAAATCATGTTGCTCCTGTGGCACCCCTAGGCCCTTCCTCCATGTGGCCTACGTGACTTCACCGTGTCCTGTACTGGGACCTTTGACCTCTCCCTCAGTGTGACCCCATGTGTGGCCTCTGGGTTCCCTGACCCAGGCGTCCCCACAAGCTGCCCCTCTTGCTGTGTCCAGGGCTGCAGGGTGAGGGCCCAGTCCAAGAGAGCCGGGCAGCGGAAGAGGGCCTGGACCAGCAGCTGATCCTGGCCGTGGTGGGCTCCGTGTCTGCCACCTGCCTCACCATCCTGGCCGCACTCCTGACCCTGGTGTGCATCCGCAGAAGCTGCCTGCACCGGAGACGCACCTTCACCTACCAGTCAGGATCGGTCAGTGACCCGCGCCCGCCCCGGTGCATGTGTGCAGCCCCTTGTGCGTGTTTCTACCTATGTACATGCAAGTGCTGGTGCACCGTGTGTGTGCACACACGTGTGTTTGTGTCCCAGCTATCGCGCAACACTCACAACACTCAAGAGTGCAAAATATAATTTTCTTTATTGCTCTAGAACTGAACTCAGCTCATGAGCCCATTTATGTTGGTGGTGAAATAGTTAATATTCCCAGTTCAAAATAGCTCAGTTATGTGCACATTTCACCAGGGCCAGTTCCAGGCTTGAACTCCTGAACTCGGGTTTTCTTCTCCCACTTCCTTCTCCCTAGGGGTGATCTAAGCCCAGGTAGCACCGTGATACCACAGAGGGGCACCTGGGCCCATGCTGGCCTCTGTCCTTGCAGGCCCTCAAAAACCTGAGAGCCAGCCTCTGTCCACACACATCCTTGGCGGATGCCCTCAGCCGTGCTGTGGCCTCCTGCCAATAGGCCACTCATGCCGTGAGGGCCTCATCCCAACCCCTATCCTTGCAAATCTCAGGGCTTCCTTCGGGAAACGTAAGAACTCTGGGGGCTTCTGCATACCCTGAGGAGGGCAGCACGTTCTGTGGCCCTCAGATCCCTCACCACAACCCCTGCAGCCTTGGCACCACCCTGAGAAAAGATCACCAGCCTCCACTCTTCCTGGCTGCCCTGTAAACCTGCCAGAGTTTTCCATCCTCCCACTCCCATCCAGCCCTCAGGCCAACACTTAGAGGTGGGGGGAGGGGACCCAATGTCCCCTCATTTTGTCACACCCTCCCCTCTGGCCTCCCACCACAGGTCCTGTCTCCTCTGGGATCTCCCTCACTGTTGTTACTCACGACCTGAACTCTACCCTTGGTCCTCCAGGCCTGGACTCTTGATATTTAGAGGCAAGCTTTGGCATTAAAAAATAAATAAATAAAGCTCTCTTCTTTCTCAAGGGCTGACCCTTGTGATAGAAAGCCTAGTGTCCAGGGCTGGTGTCTCTGCTGTGCCTTTAAAAAAATCCACTCAGAGATTCAATTGGCTTCTTTGTTCCAGGCTGTGTCGGCTCTAGCTCTGAGGTCAGTGCACACAGAAAGCCGTCACTGCTATGGTGGAGGAGGGGAGATGACCAATGTCAAGGGCAGGAAGTAGGAAGGCAGCCACATATCATAACTTGGGCACGTGTGTGTCCCCTTGTGGGGACCCCCTGTGCATATGCATGTGTCCTGGATGCAGTGTGTCTCTGTGCACCTCCCTGCTCACGTGTGTGCACATACCTATGCATGGATGTGCCTACATATGGTGCTGCCGTAAGCACACGTACGTGCACTCTGGGGTGTGCTTTCAGCTGTCCATGCTTCATGCAAATCCGTGTGCGCCATGTCCTCGGCCCTTGCCCGTCAGACTGGGCTTTGGTGCACTTGGGGAGCTCCACCACAAGGCCCACCTCCACCCCCTTCCAGCTCCTTTTTCCTTTTTCTGCCCTCAGCCCTGCCCAGGTAGCCCACCTCCTACTCAGCTGAGGGAACTGGACATTCTTCTTTGTTGTGGTCTTGCTGTATTCATGTCCTGGCCTGGCTTTAGAGCTGTGGGTAGACGCCAAATGTGTGCACAAGGGTCATCTCTAATTCTGCTACAGTGGAGAAGAAAAGCCCTCCGCTGGCTCCCAGCTGCTCAGGGGTTTAGCATGGGTTAGGCGCTCAGTACACGTACCTCACCTACAGCCAGCCCAAGGCTGGGATCCTCTCCAGAGCCTCCCTGGTGACAAAGAAGCCTAGGTGTGGGATTAGTACAGTAGTGGGGCACTCCCTGCTGCGCAGCTCACCCCAATCCTTTTCTGTTTTAAATGTTAGAAATATCATCTTTCCCTCGTGGCTCCTAGCAACGTTACCTACAAGCCCTCCTTCTGCCTTCCAGAGCCCCACACACCAGATCCCTAGGCTGCAGCTCTGCCTTTCTCTCCCTGGACATCTGTCCACCCAGCAGCCCCCCTGTGGCTCTACCACCTGAGATTCTGTGCCAATGTCTGTCCCTGGCTGACCACCAGGACGCCCTCTGTCCATTTGTCTAACCAATGGAACCTCTTTGTGTGCCCGTCTGTGCCCTCTCCTGCCCCCACGTCTCTTGCGTGGACTGCCTACCCACCTATCCCATCCTGTGAAGGGCGAGGAGACCATCCTGCAGTTCAGCTCAGGGACCTTGACGCTGACCCGGCGGCCAAAACCACAGCCCGAGCCCCTGAGCTACCCAGTGCTGGAGTGGGAGGACATCACCTTCGAGGACCTCATTGGAGAGGGGAACTTTGGCCAGGTCATCCGGGCCATGATCAAGAAGGACGGGCTCAAGATGAACGCAGCCATCAAGATGCTGAAAGGTCCCCCAGGGGTCCCCTGACCCAACCCTGACCCTCTCCTGTGTCCCACAGATCCCAGGCCCCCAAGCTCCCTCCAGCAATTGGCCCCCTGCCCTCACCAGCCATGCCCTTTCTCCAGAGTTATATCTGGCAGAAGTGATATTGGATTTTTCACACAGAATATGCCTCTGAAAATGACCATCGTGACTTTGCGGGAGAACTGGAAGTTCTGTGCAAATTGGGGCATCACCCCAACATCATCAACCTCTTGGGGGCCTGTGAGAACCGAGGTGAGCTCCCAACTCATCACCTACTCCTCCTTCCAAACCCCTACCCCCTGCCACACTAGTAGCTTTCTGAGCCCTGCAGGTGACCTGCACGTCCACCTTGGTTCACCCTCATGTGTTATGTTTCCTGTCTATTACCATGGGGCACCTGCTCCCAGCCCAGGCTGCCTGTATCTAAATCATCATGTGTGTCTCCTCCCCTTCTAGGTTACTTGTACATTGCTATTGAGTATGCCCCCTATGGGAACCTACTAGATTTCCTGCGGAAGAGCCGGGTCCTGGAGACTGACCCAGCTTTTGCTCGAGAGCACGGCACGGCCTCCACCCTCAGCTCCCGGCAGCTGCTGCGTTTTGCCAGCGATGCCGCCAACGGCATGCAGTACCTGAGTGAGAAGCAGGTGTGTGAGCAGGGCAGGTGATGCAGGGGCCGGGGAAGGCTGCCCGGTGGCTTCAGGAGGTAAAGTCAGCCGGCTGGGGTTGGATGCAGGGATTGAGGAACAGTGAGAAGGATGTGGCCCTGGTGAGAGGCGAGTGCAAGTGCAGCGAGGAGGGAGCAAGGGCGAGAGGCAGGTCCCGAGGGGTGTGGAGTGAGCAGTTGCAGGTGCCAGCCCAGCACTCAGCAGAGAGACCCAGGCTGCAGCAGTCTGCGGTTGTCACCCTGCAGATGTGCCTGATGGCAAGGGGGCGGTGAGAAACACCAGGCAGGGGGCTAAAGACACTCTGCCTGAGTGCAAGAAGGGACGACTGCCCAGGGGCACACAAGGCATTTTAAGGATAGTAAGGCTTTGAGTATCGTTGAAAGCAGAGGGGAAGGGCCAGTACCAAGGGTAGAGTTGATGGAGAGAGGCTTCTGAGGAGGGTGCGGGACCAAGGGGGGTGAGAGGGTGGGAGAAAGTGGGTACGGGGCATGGCAAGAGGGGAAGGTGCCATGTGGCCGCAATCGTCCTAGGAAGAGAGATATGGCCTGAGCTTGGCCACAGCCCTGGAAAGAGGGTATGAGAACCAGCACTGATTTTTCACAGACAGGAGTCGGCTGTTCTAGGATTGAGGCCCAGGTGGGTGGGAGAAGCAGAAGGGGCACCACAGGCATCAGGGTGCCCATGAAGACTTGACGGTGGGACCAGACCCCTGACTGGCCCCAGTGTCATGGGCTTCCTCATCCCTCAGTCTTCCCTGACCTCTGGCCTTGCCTGCAGTTCATCCATAGGGACCTGGCTGCCCGAAATGTGCTGGTCGGAGAGAACCTGGCCTCCAAGATTGCAGACTTTGGCCTTTCTCGGGGGGAGGAGGTTTATGTGAAGAAGACGATGGTAAGTATCATTCAACCCTCCCCCTGCACCTAGCCATGCCCCCCAGAACCCCTAAACAGGCCCTTCCTCCATGCCCAACCTCTCAAACCCACTCTCTGCCAGGGGCGTCTCCCCGTGCGCTGGATGGCCATTGAGTCTCTGAACTACAGCGTCTATACCACAAAGAGTGATGTGTGAGTGTGGAAAGGGATGGGATCGGGGGGCCTAGCCCCCAAGGGTCATGCAGGCCTAACCCAGACACATCTCAGAAATGGCTAAGGTAGTCTAAGGCATGACTTGGCATCCCTAGGGCGTGTTCCAAGTGTAACACAGGTGAGTCTGGAGTATACCTTGGCAGTGCCCAGCATCTTAGTGGGAAGGTGGCGGGGCTAGCTGGAAGGAGGCTTTGTCTTGGAAGGTGTTTCAGGGGTAGGATTGGGGTAGGGGTCGGTTAGGATTGTGTTTGTGTAAGAGATGGGGGGGTGCCTTGGAGAGGTTTGGGAACACTTGTGGATAATTCCGGGCGTAGATGGAGAGACCACTAAAGAAGTGGACCTTCCCCTCTGAAGGGCAAGGACATGCCCACCTGAGGATCTTATCAGAGTATGACCCCCAGGGCTCCCCACCCTCAGGTGGTCATCTTGGCACACTCCCCCACTCCAAGGATGTCCATCTCTGTCTGAACCTGCCCCAACTTTCAGCCCTGACTCTAAGCCACTCTGCCCCTTGTCCCAAGCCCTTTGTCCTGGCCTGCCCAGCTCACTGTCCACCACGCTGACCACCCCTCTGACCATCACACATCTTCCTGCTTCTGCCCTAGGACACCCTAGATCCCCTCCACCCGCTTGAACTCTCTCCTTGGCAGTTAAGAGCAGATTTAACTGGGTTTGAGCCAGACGGCCTGGGTTTGAATCCCTGCTCTGCCCCTTACTAGCTGTGTGATCTTGGGGCAGCTAGCTAACTTCTCAGTGTTCCGGTGTCTCCATCTGTAAAATGGGGATAATAATAGAACCTGTATCACAGAGTTGGTGTGAGGGTTAAATTAATTAACATATATATTAAATGATCAGTGCCTGGACTATACTAAGTGCTCAGAAAAATGTTGGCTATAATTGTGTTGAGCCTGGGCGTGGGAGACCGTGCAGGAGCTCAGTGGAGCAGAGACAGCAGCTGGCCAAGGCCAGGCACATGCAGGGCCTGGGAGGGGCTGCATGTCTCAGGTAGGCAGAGACTAAACTTCAGGGGCCTGGAAGGTAACTGAGGGCGTCCTCTCATTTCAGCTGGTCATTTGGGGTCCTTCTCTGGGAGATAGTGAGCCTTGGTGAGTCCCCAACCTCCATTCCCCAGAGTGCTCCCACCCTACCCCCGTGGGGCCCTGCACTGAGAGAGCCCTGCCCCCTCCTGCAGGAGGCACGCCCTACTGTGGCATGACCTGTGCTGAGCTCTATGAAAAGCTGCCTCAGGGCTACCGCATGGAGCAGCCTCGGAACTGTGACGATGAAGTGTGAGTGACCTCAGCTTCGAGCTCTGTGACCCCACCTCCATGATGAGTGACCTCAACTTTGAGCCCTGTGACCCCATCACCCCAGTTGGCCCTGACCTTTCATCTCGGCAATGCCCCTGTCCGCAGGTACGAGCTGATGCGTCAGTGCTGGCGGGACCGTCCTTATGAGCGCCCCCCCTTTGCCCAGATTGCACTGCAGTTGGGCCGCATGCTGGAAGCCAGGAAGGTGAGGAGGCTGGGGTAGGGGCTGAGGCTCCCCCGAGTGCCCTCTCATAGGTACCAGCCACACTGCCTGCCCAGACTCCCTCAGCCAGGCTGTCACCATCCTGGGCTGGGCCTCAGGATGCAGCCTACCTCTCCAGCCCTTGCTAGGTTAGATGCTAGCCCCAAACTCTTACAAGGCTGCCGCTTAGCTCCAACAGCAAATCCCTCCCCAAGCACCAGGTCCCAGCCTGCCTGCCTGTCCACCTCTGTTGAGGTCATCAGCCCTGCTCACCTGGGACACCTCTCCTCACCTGGCACAGAGCCAGAGCAGAATGTACGAATGGTCAACTAACTAAGTGGATGGCTGGGGAAATGGATGATACAGTAACTGTATGAATGAATGAATGGAATTAGTGGATGGATAATACAGTAACTATGTGAATGAATGAATCGAATTAGTGGATGGATGATACAGTAACTATGTGAATGAATGAATGGAATTAGTGGATGGATGATATAGTAACTGTGTGAATGAATGAATGGAATTAGTGGATGGATGATACAGTAACTGTGTGAATGAATGAGTGGAATTAGTGGATGGATGATACAGTAACTGTGTGAATGAATGAGTGGAATTAGTGGATGGATGATACAGTAACTATATCAATAAATACATAATTCAGTAACTGAATCATGTGAATAAATGAATTACCAAATAAATAAAAATGAAAATATATCAAAATTAGTAAATACGAAGAGTTCTTCATATAAATTAATAGATAACTAAATAACTATCTTAAGAATGAAGGAACTATCAAATAACCATATAAATGAGTGAATCATCAAAAATTGCCTTTGACTAGATGAATAAGTGAATGAATGAATGAATGTATAAGCAAACAGCTCATTAGACGAATGTGTGAAAACCCTGCTCTAACAGTGGTGTCAAGGGCCTCTCACCTGAGATTCCCAGCTGTGTCTGATGCCCGCACTGCCCTGTGCTGGTAAGGGCCACTGTTGGCCATGGGGCCATCTTGAGTCTCTGGGACAAATCAGTGTCAGTTCAAATGCCCCAACTGCATTAAAGTCAAGGAGCTTCAGGCCAGATCCTCCTTCATCCAGGGCTCCCACTAAAGCTTGCTCTGCCCCCAGGCCTATGTGAACATGTCGCTGTTCGAGAACTTCACTTACGCGGGCATTGATGCCACAGCTGAAGAGGCCTGAGCCGCCATCCAGCTAGAACCTGGCTCTGCTGGCCGGAGCACTCTGCACTCCACCCTGTGACTTCTGACCCTGACAGCCTCTGACCTAAGCTGCCTCAAGGACTTTTTTTTTAACTTAAGGGTGAAAAGAGGGGATTTGGGGATGGGGGGTGGGTTTAGGGGAATTGGGTCCCATGCTTTGCAATTGCTCCCTCGCCCCCTGCAGCTGCCCTCATAGCTACCCCGGGCACCCTTCCTTCTAGTTCAGCTGTCCTACAGCTGTGCTCCCCGTCCCACTGCGCCCCACATGAAAGCCCCCGCCCCAGCCCCTCCGTCCAAGCCAGCGCACACACCGCCAGCACACCCTGTTCAGCTACTCCCCACTCCCTGCCTGGTATTCAGAAAAAAATAAATGCTCTGAGAAGCCCCATCCAATGTCTAGCTTTTCCTTTAGTCAGTGAGGGGGATGGGGCCCTGGGGGGTGGGAGTGGGAATTAAGCCCAAGAGAGAGAAACTGGTCTTTCCAGGAAAAGAAACACTGTCACTAGTTACGCTCTCTGAGGCCCAAGCCCTCTGTTGAGGTCCCCTCTCCCGGCTGGGAGATGTTCTGGAAGACCCATTTTACATATGCACTGCTAGCTCTCACCTCTGTCCTAATCAGAAGTCCAACTTCCCCTGGTCCCACCCTGCTCTCCAGCCTCCGTTACCAGCGTGTCTCCCTGAATCTCTAGTTACTGCCAGCCTCAGGTTCCTTGCTCTGTCCGAGTGGTCCACGCCAGGACCGGCTGCAGCCCAGCCTCACTCAGACTGGCACCTCGGCACCAGACAGAGTCGGGCCCGTCTTGAGCTCCTCATGCTGCTGTCCTTTTCCTTATGCTCCAGGCAGCCACCTGACTGCCCAGCTTGTGAGCTCAAAAGGGGCCACTCCCTTGGGATGTGGGATGGCCACTCCCATCTGAGGCCACTCCCAACTGTAGCCAACCACGCTGGCACTCCTTTGCCTTGCTCAGGGTGTCATAGTGCTCCGGGAGGTGCTCCTCCCCTGGGTTCTTGCTCCCTGTCCTGAGAGTTAGTCCCACACTGCCCCATGCTGTGTGGTCTCTGAGCTTCCTACCCTTTGGGTGGCTCATGGCTGCCTCAGATTTCTCTCCCCCTGGTCCTTTAGAAACAAGACTAGTTGTGTCTCACACATTTTTCAGTGAACCAGATTAAATCAAAAAAGGTCTAACACTGCGTGGCCAGAGCACGGATTCTGGGATCACACAGACATGTGTCCAAATTTCTGCTATATCATAACTCACAACCTGAGTGGCCTTGGTCAAGTCACGTAAGCTCTCTGAGCTTCAGTTCTCGCCTCTGAAAAGTGGGGTTAGTAATAATTACCTCATTGCTGTTGGTGTCAGATGAGATCACACAGGCCTGTCTTTCACTGCGGGCCTGGGCCACGGCCAGCGCTCAGTACATGTCACTGACATCACTATGCTCCGATGCAGGAAGGGGAGGGGTGATGATCAGAGTCTGCATTCCGAAAAGACTTGAATGATTGGAGTATGGGGATGAATTTAAAAGGAAGAAATTAACTGGAATAAATGGGAGGCTACGTAGGATGGAGGAGATGGCATCTGCTAGAATAAATCTTCATCTCAGAGCCACATCCACTGCAGGGATATTGCCAGGTCCAGGGTGTGGGGATTAAAAAGTTGTCCCTGATGGGGATGGATATGTAAACAATGAAATACAGCGGGCGTGCTCTAAGAGACAGAGGGGACCCGGGGGATACTTGAACAGGAGTTGGGGCAGGAAAGTTTTCCAGAGAAAGTGACATTTTCACCTGGGCCATGAAGACGAAGCAGAAGTTCACCAGAGGAATTGATCCTGGCACAGGAAACGGCACCTGTGACACGTGGTATGTTCAGGAGCTGCAGATAGTTCCATGTGGCTGGAACGAAGGAAGAAATCAGCTATGTGAGGGTAACGAGCCCAGAGAGAGAGGAGGGGGAGGCCAGGCTGTGCCGGGCCTCACAGGCAGCGCTGAGGACATGGCTCTGTACCCTAATGGCAGGGAGGCCATGTGAGAGCTATAAGCAGGGATATGTCATGATCAGATTTGCATTTTTTAAAAAGTCACTCTGGGTACCCTCTGGAGAATGGATTATATAGGAAAAAGAGTGAAGGTGAGGCGCATGCTTATAAATCAGATACCTTAGATGAAATAGATAAATTCCTAGAAAGACACCAACAAAACTGCCTCAAGAAGGAATAGACAATCTAAATAGACTTATAACAAGTAAAGAGAATGAATTAGTAATTAAAACAAAAAAAAAAAAAACTACCCACAAAGAAAGAGCCTAGGCCCAGAAGGCTTCACTGTTGAATTCTAACAAACATTTAAAGAATAGATACAAAATCTTCTCAAATTTCCAAAAAAAAAAAAAAAACAGAAAGGAAAGAACGTTTCCCAATTTGTTCTGTGAGGCCAGTATTACCCTGACACCCAGAGCAGACAAAGGCATCACAAGAAAAGAAAACTACAGACCAATATCTGTTATAAATATGGAGGCAAAAATTCTCAATAAAATACTAGCAGACAGAACCCAGCATCATATAATCAGCTGGGCGTGATGGTATGTGCCTTTAGTACCAGCTATTTGGGAGTCTGAGGCAGGAGGATCGCTTGAGCCCAGGAGCTTGAGGTTGCAGTGAGCTATGATGATGCCACTGCACTCCAGCCTCGGCAACAGAGCAAGACCCTGTCTTAAAGAAAGAAAAAAGAATCCAGCAACGTATAAAAAAGATTACACACCAAGATAAAGTGGGATTTACCCCAAAAATGCCAGGTTGATTTAACATCTGAAAATCAATTAATGTAATACATATCAATAGAACAGAAAACAAAAACTACATTGTCATCTCAATAGATGAAGAAAAAACATTTGACAAAAGCTGACACCCTTTCATGATTAAAAAAAAAAAGCAACTAGAAATACTACAAATAGAAGGAAGCTTTGTCAGCCTGATAATTGGTGTTTACAAAAAAAAAATTACAGCTAATACCATACTAACTTAAGAGTGAAAGACTGAATGCTTTCGCTATTAAGATCAGGAAAAAGACAAGGAGGTCTGCTCTCCCCACTTCTATTCAACATTGTACTGGAGGTTTTAGCCAGAGAAGTTGGGCAAGAAAAAGAAACAAACAGCATCCAGACTAGAAAGAAAGAAGTAAAACTATCTCTATTTGCAGATAACGTGATAGTGTACATAGCAAATCCTAAGGATTCCACTAAAAAACTATTAGAACTAATAAAGGAGTTCAGAACAATTGCAGGATACAAGATCAATATACAAAAAATAATTTTCTTCTGTACCCTTACAATGAACAGTCTGAAAATGAAAATAAGAAAACAGTTCCATTTATAATAGCATTAAAAAGAATAAGATAGAAATAAATTTAACAAAAAGTATAAAACTTATACTCTGAAAATTATAAAAAATCATTGAAAGAAGTTAAAGAGGATCTAAATGAATGGAAAAGCTTCCCATGTTCATGAATTGGAAGACTTAATTTGGCAAGATGATAATACTTCCCAAATTGATCTACAGATTCAATGCAATCCCTATCAGAATTCCAACCAGCTTCTTTGTAGCCATTGACAACCTGATTTTTTAATTCATATGGAATTGCAAGGGATCCAGCCAGAACAGCCAAAACAATCTTGAAAAAGAGGGGAAAAGTTGGAGGACTCATACTTCCACATTTCAAAACTTACTACAAAGCAACAAAAATCAAGACAGTGTGGGACTGGCGTAAGAACAGACATATAGATCAATGGAACAGAATTGAGAGTCCGGAACTAAACCCATGTGTCTATGGTCAACTGATTTTCAGTTGGTGCCAAAGCCATTCAATGAAGAAAGAATGGTCTTCAGCAAATTGTGCTGGGACAACTGGATAGCCACATGCAAAAGAATGAGGTTGGACCTCTACCCAAACACCATACACAAAAATTAACTCTGAGTGGATCAGACACCTAAATGCAAGAGCCAAAACTGTAAAACCCTTAGAAGAAAACATGGGAGTAAATCATCATTACCTCAGGCTTGGCAGTGGATCTTAGCTGTGATAGCAAAGGTACAAGTAACAAAATTAAAATTAGATAAATTAGACTTCATCAAAATTGAAAAATTTTGTGCATCAAAGGACACTATCAATAAGGCAAAAAGACAACCACAGAACGGAAGAAAAATTTTGCAAGTCATATATCTTATAAGAGACTTGTATCTAGAATTTATAAAGAAGTCTTACAACTCAATAGTAAAGGGACAGATAACCCAATTTTTTTAAATGGGCAAAGGATCTGAACAGATATACAAATGGCCAATAAGCACATGAATAGATGTTCAATAAGATTAGTCATCAGGAAGTGCAAATCAAAACCAAAATAAGATGCCACTTCACATCCACTAAGACAGCTATAATCAAAAAGATCAGTGTTGGCAAGGAGAAAACAGAACTCTCATACACTGCTGGTGGGAATGTAAAATTGTGCAGCTTCTTTGGAAAACAATTTGGCAGTTCCTGAAACAATTAAACATAGAGTCCCCATAAGACCCAGAAATTCCACTCCTAGGTATGTACCCAAGAGAAATGGAAATATATGTCCACACAAAAACGTGTACCTTATGTTTATAGCAGCATTATTCACAATAGCCAAAACATGGAAACAACCCAAATGTCTATCACCTGATGAATGGATGAACAAAATATGGTATCCACATAGTGGAACATTACTCAGCCGTTAAAAGGCAATGAAGTATTAATACGTACTACAGCATGGATGAACATTGAACATACCATGCTAAGTCAAAGAAGCCCATCACAAAAGACCACAAATGGCAGTCATATTTCATTTACATGAAACTTCCATAATAGCACATCTATAGAGATAGAAAGTAGATTAGTGGTTGCTTAGGGCTAGGAGGAAGTTGGGGGGATAAGAGGGTGAGAGTAAAAGGTGCAAGATTTCTTTTTGAGATGACAAAAATGATCTAAACTTGAATGTACTTGCACACGTCTGTGATTATACTAAAAGCCGTTGAACTGTGTGCTTCAAATGGGTGAATTGTATGGTATGTGAATTATAACTCGACAAAGCTGCTTTTTTTAAAAAGTGAAGGCCAGGAGATCAGTGACAGACTTCTACAGAACTGTGGGCTGAAATGACAGTGTGGTTGTGGTGAACTGGAAAACATCCTGCGGAGAAAGAATAGAAAGGGATTGGGTATGGGGGTGGAAGGAGAGGGAAGAGTCTAGGGTTACTGCCAAGCTTCTGTTTGTATGACAGCTGGATGGAGATGCCGGTCACTACAAGAATAAAATCAGCTAATGCTTACAAGTACTTAATTGCCAGGCACTGTTCCAAGCACTTTGCACATATTAATTCAATCTTCAACAACCCTGTTAGGTAAGTGCTACTATTATTACCCTCATTTTACAAAAGAGAAAACAGGCTCAGAGAGGTTAGGTAACTTGGCCAAAGTCTGACAGCCAGTAAGTGGCAGAGCTGGTATTCAAACCCAGATATTCTGGCTCCAGAGTCCCTCACTTGGCCACAATACTCTGCTGCTTGTCTGGCATAGCGGGAAAGTGCCGGATTTGGACAGAGTACGCTTCCAAATTCAACACAAATACGTCGATCATGTGTCAGGTAGTGGGTCCCAAAAGCACCCTCCCCAACAGAAGACCCCACATGCCTGCTGTGGCACCACGAGGACCCAGAGCCCCACTACAAACAAGCCAGCAACCTGCAGGTACAGAGCACAGTCCTGAATGCTCAGTCTGGCCGCCCCCCACCCATTCCAGCTTCAGTGCTCACTGCTACACTCTACTCTACAGCCACATTCTCACGGAGATGGCCTGGAGCAAGAGGCCAGCCCAGCAGCACAAACTTGTTCCCAGAGAAGCAATAGAAAAGCCTCACTGGGCAGGCGGCTGGGGAAGGTGAGCGTGGTGAGCACTTTGTCCGAGGGGCCTCACTGCAGCCCATCCTAGCCGCAGAAAAGCAACTTCCCCCATCAGCCCTGAGTCATTCATTCCCCTGGGCCCCAAGGAAGGGGCGATTTCCTGCATGGTCCTCTGGGCATGGCAGCCTCCTCCCTTGGGCTGTGCATCCTCCTATCTCACCCCAGGCCCTCTCCAGGGCAGGGTGGGCAAACCAGAAGCTGGCTGTTGTGGGGCTGGTCCTCCTGCTTCCTCAGGGGGGCCTTGCAAGGGGTCAGAGAGAGCTCAGCATCCCAAGTGAGGACAGCTCAGGAGCCAGGATGTCTCATGGAGGACAGAGGACAGAAGGCAAATGGGGTCCCCTGTAGCTCTCTCCCTTGAGGTTTCCACTGGGTTCTACTGGTCCTTTTCCCATTTACTTGAATTAAGCCTCTGCAGATGCCTGTTTTGAATTCGGCTTCTTACCTCTGGACAGACTCACACGAGGCCCTGTGCCAGGCACACAACATCAAATAACCGGATAAAATGGAGGAAATAGCTATAGTGTGGTCCTAGTGAGAGGTGGCTCTGCAGTGGTTTTGGAGTCAAACAGACCTGAATTCAAAATCTCAGCTCCACCTTTAAGAGTGACTTCGGACAACTCATTTACTCCTTCTAAATCTGTTTTCTCTTCCATAAAGCGGGGACAAGGGCACCTAACAGTTGTTGTGTGAGGAAATGAGACAAAGCGTTCACATTCGTGCTGGCAGATGGCAAGTGTTCATTGCTGGTAGCTGGTGCACACTGTGAGATGGAGTTGGGAGGAGAGGCAGGCCCACCCCCACCCAGCTCCTGCCCCCGGAGTGGAGATGACAGTCCCACCTGGGGGTGCATATCTCGTCTGGCTAGCTGGAGCCATAGCATGGCTGTTTACGCAAAAGAACCCCCAGCAGAGGCACAAATTTCTGCGGGTCTCAAAGGAAGGAAAGATTATGTGCATGCCACCCAAATGTCCTCCAGGGTTGCAGGCTTTTGGGGTCACCTTTTCCATTTACATCTAATCCGAATGACTCTGTCCCTGTTCCGCATCCTCTGGGAAGCCCATGCCTGCCTCTGTTTCTACCAGGACTCTCCAAGGCTTCATGTTCTGCCATTGCCTCTCAGTCTGCACTCCTGCTCTTGCTAAATTCTCCACCACTGGGCTGCTCACTTCCTCTCTCAGCTCCACAGGTAGCATTGCCTCTTTCCCTTCGTTTCTAAAGCTCCTGGAATATAAGGTTTAGTGTGCGGGACACTTTACTGAATGTTGGAGCATGCTCTGGGGAAGCTAAACATTCACAGGCTGGGAAACAAAGTTAAAACTGAGTATGAAGCATCACCATTCTGAGGTTTTTCTCAGACAGTCCTACCAGGAATTTCTCACTGGTCAGCCCTTCTTCCCCTCAGGTTGCTGTCTTTCACATACTGGTCCTCCTTTTCTCTGGAGTTACCACAAGATGCTCTGAAATTCCCATCGATTTCATATTCAGCAAATTTAGCTCTCTAATGCTTCTGATGGAGGCCACGCCCAAAGATCCTGTCTTTTTAAAACAAAAAGGCCCATCAAGTTTTTTCTGATCACTAAGGAGCTATGGGGCCTCTGAAAGGAGTGTGAAATTGCATTTCTCCTTTTTAATTAGCCTTTTCCCCTCCTTACATATAGTAGGGGGGATAAGAAAAGACTCCCAAGAAGTAGTGACCTGGGGACAGGTCTGGAATCACAAAGAAAGTTCCAGGCTGACAGGTTGGGAGGGTCCGTGCCTGGGGAAGCGAAGGGAAGCAGGCCCTGTGGCAGGAAAGAAGACTGAGTCTGGAGACTGGAAAACCCAGCTTCAGGGAGAGAACAGCACGGGGAAGGGCAGGGGTGGTGAGGACGTGTGTTCCAGCATTGAGAGACAAGTGTCAGTCCAAAGGATCACGTGGAGCCACGGAAGGATCTTAAGCAGGGAAAGAATAAAAGTAAATTTGAACCTCAGAAAAAGCACCGAGTAAGGAGATACCATTTGCCAACTATTAGAATGGCAAACTCAAAACAACAGCGACAAAGGTGTGTGGGAAATACAGTGTCCTAACACACTGCTGGGGTACAAATGCAACACTCATTTCAGAGAGAAGGCTGGCAATGTTGGGAAAAAGATGGAGAGACACAGAATCCTGGTGCCCAGAGCTACGAGACCCAGACTTTCTGACTGGATAAAACCAGCAGGTGTTGGGAGATCTGGAGAGATGGGGGACGGGATGGGGGCAAGCGCACAGGGATGGGCTCACGACAGCCAAGACCCAGTTCCCTTCCCAACCCACTACTCAGTGATGTCACGTTAGTGGCCTGAGACTGGCCTGATGGAAGTACTTAACACCACGAAAAGCAGCAAACGCTACAAATTAAGACTCTCCCTGCCTCCACTCCTTGCCCAGGAGCCAGTTTAACACACACTACTGCCTAAGCCAGTCCTCATCCAGCAACCTCTTGAGTTCTCTGAGCACTGGCTTCCCAGAGGTAAAGTACCAGCTCTTACAAGCCAGGACTCTAGCCTGATATCCCAACAGAAAAGCCTAGGCCTGCTGAGTGGGGCTGGACCTTAAAGAGCCTGTAGGAGTCCTTAACCAAAGCAAGCAGAACTACCTTTCCCCTAGGCCTATCCCAGTTTCTGCTTGATTTTTCTAAAGAAGCCAAGAACTGGGGAAGGCAGCTCTTTCCAGCTGTGTGCGCATGCAGAGGAAAATGGGAAAATGACAGGGACAGGTAGCTGGACCTCCTCCCACTCAGGAGCAGAAAGCCCCCATCTCAACTCGCTGGCAGTCATGGACAAGCCCCTCGTGGGCTCTGCACCCTGAACCACTATTATACTCCCTCCCTAGAGAAGAAGGAGGACTTGGTAAGGACTTGGGTGTGCGAGTGGGGGGAAAATGAAAACGTAAGGGTAACGCTCAGTTTTCAGGCTTAGATGCCTAGGCAGCTTATGCAAGATGCAAAATACAGGAAGAGAAGATCCAAAAAGGGTGTGTGGGAGTTAGTAATAGTTCTATTTGGGATTTGGTGAGTTTGGAGTGCCTGTGAACAACAATCAATAGAGATGCCCAATAAGTAACCAAGAATTTGAAGATCAAGAGAGTGATGAGGTCTTGGGAGGTACAGGTATATAGATGGAATTGAAGCCATGTGATCACTCGGGCACTATAAAAGGATGAGGAAGGACACATGGGGAACAGCTAGAGCAAGAGAAAGAGCAACCACAGAAGGAAACTGCGAGGGAGGTAGGAGGTAGGAGGAAACCAGGAGGATGTGACACTGTGGAACCCAAGGAAGAAGATCAAGTGTCGCAGTTGAGTACGGTGAGGATCAAGATGAAAGACACAATGAGGCTGTCATGGCTGGTTGAGAGTGAAGAAGAAAGTGGTAGGAGATGAGATTCAAGCAGGCAGGGGCCAGGTGGGGCAGGGCCTGGCATGCCATCGGGAGGTGGGAGAACTGTATTCTAAGTGCAATGGGAAATCTTTGAAGGATTTTAAGAGAGGCATGAAGAAATCTGACATGCATTTTAGACATATCACTCCGTCGTGTGGAGGATGGCCCATAGGGGCAGGAGTGGAGGCAGGGACACCACCAGTCAGGAAGCTGTTGCAATAGCCCAGACTTGGACTAGGGTGGTAAGAGCAAGGGTTCAGATTCAGGCATATTCTGAAGGAAGATCCGATAGCATTTGCTAATTACTGGGATGGAGAGTAAGAGAAAGAATGGAGGAGTACTGAGAGTTTTAATTTGAGTGACTGAGAAGATGTTGGTGCTATGTACAGAGGGAAGCAAGACTGGAGGAAAAAAATAAACAGGTTAGCGGTGGGAATAAGAATCAAGGGTTAGCCAGGGTTGTGATGGTTCATGCCTATAATCCTAGCACTCTGGGAGGCGGAAGGATCACTTGAGATCAGGAGTTCAAGACCAGCCTGAGCAAAACCGAGAGCCCATCTCTACCCAAAATAGAAAAAATTAGCCAGGCATGGTGGCGCACACTTGTGGTCCCAAGCTACTTGGGAGGCTGAGACAGTAGGATTGCTTGAGCCTAGGAGTTGGAGGTTGCAGTGAGCTCTGATGACGCCAGTACACTCTACCTGGGAATACAGAGTGAGACTCTGTCTCAAAAAAAAAAAAACAAGAATCAAGAGTTTTATTTTATTTTGGTCATCTTAAGTAGAAGATGCTTATTAGGCATGTAAGTGGAAAAAGTTAGTAACACAGTCATTTGCCCAAATCTGGAGCCCAAGGAAGAAGTCACATTTAGAGAGGTTAATTTTGAATTTATCAGTGTATATATGGCATCCAAAGCCATGAATGTCGTGTTTCCTCTCTCACTTGATCTGACAGAAGCTTGGGAAGCCCTTGACAGGGACTGGGGAGGCAAGTCCATTGGTCCTTGTAACCTGAGAGCCAGACAGGGCTAAGGACAAACCCGGCTTAGGGACTGCTTGCAGAGAAATGGTGCCAGAGAAGCCAGGACTTCACAGGAGGGCTGAAGGATTTCCATTTATCACCCCCTACTCCCCACAATTCTGTTAGTAAAATTAATTCAGAAGGAGGAAGAAAGGAAGATGATATTGGGGACACTTAGTGGGGAAATCCAGGAACGGGAGCCCCAGCTGAGGCTGGAGAGGCTAAATGTGGGAGTTAATGTGGCTGTGCACCCTCCCCCAGCCCCCAGCCCTGCCCCCATCCACGCAAGGGTCAGAACTCCTAGAATGGGCATACGGTCCACCCAGTTACAGCAGCCCAAGGAGGAGGCCTGGGGTCCAACAATGGGGTCACACCCACCACTCTGCTCTGAAAGTGAAGAACATGAGCACAAGCTGAAGAGCTGAGACCAACCATCCCCTGATTCCGAGAAAGTCAGATAAAAGTACTGAAGACCATCGTCTCTCAAATGTTAATGTGTATTCACATCACCTGGGCATTTGGGTAAAATGCAGATTCTGCTTTAGTAGGTCCAGGGCAGGGCTTAAGCCTCCGCATTTCTAACAAGCTCCCAGGTAACATTGTTGCTAGTAGGTCTACAGGCCACACTTCCAACAGCAAGGGGCTAGAGGCAGCTGTGGAGGCCACCCCAGATGGAAGGCACATGTCCAGTTCTGGGGAGAACGTGTTTCTTTGCACAAAGTCATGGAATCTAAGTGGAAATATCCACCATTAGGCCATGGCTGTGAGGCAGGCAGTCATTTCTCAGTAGATTATACCTCTCAAGAACACAGAGTGGTTGTTAAGCACTGGGTTCTAAAGGTTGACTCCTGAGCTCTGCCTCTCAGTATGTAAGCGATCTTGGGCACATCTTTAACTTCTGTGCACCTGTTTTCTTATCTCTACAATGGAAATAGTAAGATTGCTGTGAGGACTGTTTCAGTAAATAGATACAAAGTGCTTAACACATGGCAGCATAGTAAGTGCTCAGTGAATGTTGCTATACTGATGCTATTATGTCCTTCTAGGACAGTTGACACAGACCACGAGGCATATTCTCCTTTTGGCACACAAATACACAACCCCCATCTCCCCTCACCCCCGCCACCAAAAGGCCTATGTCCGCTCTTTCTAATTCCTCCTCCCCTCCTTCCCACTTCCCCTCCCCTGGCCCCTGGCCCCAGTGTGGTCTGGATGGGCCCCAGAGGGGCAGGGACAGGGACAGGACGTGGGGCTGTATCTGACAGGAACCTGAGGGGCTGGCCTGGGAGGGGATTGGGGCCTGGTTTCCTGAAGGGAGGATGGGCTGAGGCAGGCACATAGTGCCGGAGAAGATGCCCTCCTGGGCCCTCTTCATGGTCACCTCCTGCCTCCTCCTGGCCCCCCAAAACCTGGCACAAGTCACCAGCCAAGGTGAGGTGTGCAGAGGGTGGAGATCACCTATGCCCAGGAAGAGGGAGCCCTGGGAGGAGATGTGGAGCCCTGGGAGGGGATGTAGAGGAGGAGGCTCCCACTGGTCCCTTAATCCTGCCCATAAACGTGCCTGGGAGGACCCAGAGCCCAACCCACCAGCTGTTCCTCAGATGTCTCCTTGCTGGCCTCGGACTCAGAGCCCCTGAACTGTTTCTCCCGAACATTTGAGGACCTCACTTGCTTCTGGGATGAGGAAGAGGCAGCGCCCAGTGGGACATACCAGCTGCTGTATGCCTACCCAGGGTAGGTGCTGGGCTGTGCCCCACTCCCCGTGTATCTGCCCCTGCACTTAGCTCAACTCCGGGTCTAAGCAATGGCCTAGTGGCCCTGGTCACTGCAATGGTCTCCCTGTCTTTGGTCCTACCCAAGGACTACTCCAAGTGCATGCCCTAGGAAGCCACTTTATGAACAGATGTGATTTGGATATATGTGGGCCTCAGCTCAAGCCCCTATTGAACCCCTAATCCCACTTATCCCAAGCAGTGAGAAGAAAAACAGCAGTAATGGAAACAGAAGTTGGGCATGGGTCCAGGTCTGGGTCCTCAGGTCTGAGCATGGTGGCCGTGTAGGTAGGACCTCTCCTATGCCAACAGGGAGACACCTCGTGCCTGCCCCCTGAGTTCCCAGAGTGTGCCCTTTGGAACCCGATATGTGTGCCAGTTTCCTGCCCAGGATGAAGTACGCCTCTTCTTTCCGCTGTACCTCTGGGTGAAGAATGTGTTCCTGAACCAGACTATGACCAAGCGAGTGCTCTTTGTGGATAGCGTGGGTAAGGGCCATCTTCCCATCACCCTGACCCCTCCATTTGCCACCCCCAGTCTGGATCCTAAAAACAGACTTGTCTGTACTCTTTCAGGACAGCAGGGACGCCCCAATTACCAGACCCTAGAGGCACCTAGAGACTCCCTGTCATTCCTCCCAGCCTAGGCACCTACAGCTCGACTTATCCCACACATCACTTCACACCAGGGACACCCTAGTCCTCCTATCATCCACATATTCATTTACTCACCCATTCAACAGTTACAGAATACCTACTATGTGCCAGACATTGTGTGTTAGGTGACAAGGATACAGAGATAAAGCGAGATCCCTGCTTTCAAAGAGCCCTGAGTCTAACAAACCATTATACTGCGTTGAGGTCACTGTTCTCATGGGGGAAGAACAAAATAAGAAGCCTTCCTGGCCTGCCCTCCAGGAGAATGATGGTCTGTTATCTTTTTGAACCCCAAGGCTGCCCCCAATTCAGCCGCCAGCACCCCTCCCTGCCGTTCATGGGTTGAGCCATAGACTGTGGCGCTCAGAGAGCTGTGTGCCCTGTCTTGCCCTCAGGCCTGCCAGCTCCCCCTAGCATCATCGAGGCCAAGGGTGGGAGCCAGCCAGGAGAACTTCAGGTCAGCTGGGAGTCCTCAGCTCCTGAAATCAGTGACTTCCTGAGGCACGAACTCCGCTATGGCCCCAAGGACTCTGAGAACTCCACTGGTCCCACAGTCGTGCAGCTGATCGCCTCAGAAACTTGCTGCCCCACTCTGTGGGGGCCAAACTCAGTCCTCGCTCTTGACCAGTCTTCATGTGCTCAGCCCACGATGCCCCAACAGGATGGATCCAAGCAGACCTCCCCAACTAGAGAAGTATTCCAGCCCTCTTCTTCTCCACCTCCTATCCCCTACCCCCAATTTTTTCCCAAGAAAGGAGAGACCATACTTTGGGGATTCCAGTGGGCTCAGAGGGGGTGGGGTACCTCTGGGCAGGGTTCCCCTTCCCACAAATCCCTTAGCCCCTTTCTCTGCAAAAAAGAAAAGAAAAAAAAACTTGGGGGATTCTAGGCCATTGGGTTGGTCTTTGGGGAGTTATAGGCATTTTTTTTTTTTTGAGACAGCATCTCGCTCTGTCACCTAGGCTAGAGTGCATCATCATAGCTCACAGCAACCTCAAACTCCTGGGCTCAAGTGATCCTCCTGCCTCAGCCTCCCGAGTAGCTGGGACTATAGGCATTCACCACCACACCAGGCTAATTTTTCTATTTTTAATAGAGATGGGGTCTCACTATTGCTCAGGCTGGTCTCCAATTCTTGACCTCAAGTGATCCTCCTGCTTCAGCCTCCCAGCGTGCTAAGATTACAGGCATGAGCCACCGGGTGCCCAGCCAGTTATAGGCTCTGATTAGCCCTTAGGAGCCATGTCTAGTTAGACCCATTTTGGGTCATTCACACTGGCAAAATTGAGGGCTTTCATGCCTCCAAATTATTGGAGATTTCCCTAAAAACTCCTGAATGGCACCTGAAACCTACTGACCTGGCCCCTAGTCTGGGTGCATATCTATCCAGTAAGGAGCTGAGCTCCTCTCCACAGGGATGCTGTGGGGCTTCAAATGTCGGAGATGGAGGTTGTCTTGGCTGGCAGGCACGCCTAGACCCTGAGGCTGGGATTTGTCTTCCAAGGCTCCATCTCTGACAGTGCTGCGGGGAAGCTGCCTCGTCTCAGGGCTCCAGCCTGGCCACTCCTACTGGCTCCAGCTGCGCAGCCAACCTGATGGGGTCTCCCTCGGTGGCTCCTGGGGATCCTGGTCCTTCCCTGTGACCGTGGACCTGCCTGCAGATGCAGGTGAGTCAACAAAAGAATAGGGAGGAGATTTAAAAAAAACATCTCCAGGGAGGCTTGGGACTGATATGAGGGTTCTGGGGACGATGGTCCCCCGACAACCTCAAACTTGCCATTGGACAGGATGAACTATGTTTGGGGAGAGAAGAGAGAGCAGGAGCAAATGTTCTAAGTTCTGTGTGTGAAAAGGATCTGAATACCCTATAGAGTACTGGGACATGGGGCCTGATGGGACTTACTTCTTGACCTCAGTGGCAATTGGACTGCAATGCTTTACCTTGGACCTAAAGAATGTCACCTGTCAGTGGCAGCAACAGGACAATGCTAGCTCCCAAGGCTTCTTCTACCACAGCAGGGTACGGTGCTGCCCCAGAGACAGGTGAGAGTTGAACTGCTGATTGAGTTTGATGTCACAATTATCTGATTGAGAGAGGCACAATCTTACAGAAAGAAGGAAGAGACTGTTCTTGGTCCTCCTCATTCTCCTCCCTCATCCCAAATCAGACAGCCTCCATGCTCTCTTATCTATTCTCTCATCCTCTAAAACGTATTTTATCTTCTCAACCTCTCTCTTTTCCTGCCGGGAATGGCTTGGTTTAGTTCAGCCTTAATCATGTCACTGCGACAGCCTACAGTCTCATTCACCTCTAATTTATCACCCATGCTGCTGAAGAGAGTGACCTTTGTTAAGCTCAAAGTTTGCATGATCTTTGTAAAACTCTAATTTTGCATGGTCTTCCCATACTCAGATGTGTGCTGCAATTTCTCGTTATCTATCAAATCCATACAAAATTTAGGCTGGCCTTGAAGGACCGCCACCAAACACCTCCATAGTCCTTCACCCTCTCTATATCCAATCCATAGCCAAATTTTTTTTTCATACCCAACTTTTGTTGATTTTACCTATGAAATGTCTCTAGAACCCATCCACTTTTGTCTAGCACTGCCATTATCCTAGTACAATCCCTCATCATCTCTACTTGATCTACTGAAAAGACCTAGTCAATGATCACCTTGAATCCTTCAAATCATTCGCCACTTAAGAGCTGGAGGAATCTTGAAAAGTATAAAAATGAACATAACACTCCCCGTTTAAAAATCTTCAATAGCTTCCCACTGACCTTAGCATAAAGAAAAGAACTCTATCAAGGATTTAAAAGTTCTAAGAGACTCGGCCACTACTCATGCCTTCAGCTTCATCTTATCCTATGTTGTCTGTGCCCGATATGTTCTTACACTGGCCTTCTTGGGTTCCCCCATATCTGGCATATTCTCTCTTGCCTATATGCCTTTGCTCGTGCTATTTACTTAGCCTTCCTGTCTTTACTTAATTTCTGCCAATCCTTCAGATCTCAACTCAAGTCTCACTTACTGAGGGAACACTTCCCTGACCTTCCTTACTAGATCCAATGGTACTATTATACATTCTTGTTGTACCGTGTATCTCTCCTTCCTAAGTACTTGCCATAGTTACAGTTTTACATTTACACTTTGTGTGATTATGTGTTTGATAATAAAAGTCTCTCTCCCAACTCCAGTGGAGAAAGGCTGACCTTGACTGTATATGACCCATGAAGGCAAAGTCAATGTCTGTTTTTACTCACCAATATATCCTCACCTACCAAAGTGCCTGGAACGTAGTGGGTGCTCAGTAAAAAACTGTTGCTTTAACGAATAATGAAAAATCACTATTAACAGTTTTAATGTATTCTTCCAGTTTTTTCTCTGCATTTACATATGACTATATACAGTATTTAATTTTTTAGTATAAATTGGATCATATTATATATTAATATATGGCTTGTTGACTCACCTTTTTACTTAAAAATATGTCTTAGAGATCATTACAAAAAGATGTAATTCATTCTTTTTAATAACTGCACAGATACCCATTGTACAGAGGTGCTGTGAATGGATTAAAGGGTGGCAAAACGGAAGTTATCATTTCCTCTACCAAAACCTGCTGTTCCTCTGTCGTCCTCCACTCTACCATCAACTCAGTTTTCCAGGCCTGAAAGATAGAAATCATCCTGGACTTCCCCTATTCCTACACTTTCCAGGTCCAATCAGAAATAGTCTTGTCATTTCTACCTCTTCAATAGCTCTTCACTCATCTCTTTCTTTCTATCCCACTACCACTACCGTATTTTCACACCATCATCACTTTGCACGTAAAAAAACCACAACAGTGTCCTAATGGATTTCTCTGCTTCTAATCTTCCCTCACAAATCCTTTCTAAAAACTGTAGTTAGAGTGAGCATCCTAAAGAATAAAGCTAATTATGATACTTCCCTGTTTAAAAATCCTTAAAAGCTCAATAATTGCCACAAGATTAAGTTCAAGCTCCACAGAGAGGCCACAGGACGTCTGTGACGTGGTCTGCAGTCTCACTTTTACCACTTACCCCCAGGCTCCCTCTGCTAAAACCATCTGAACCACTTAGAATTTCCCCCAAAACACCACACTCTTATCTGTGCATATGCATGTGCTTGGGATGCCTGTCTGTCCCCTTTGCCTATCCTATTTTTAGTCGGACGGTCAGTCTAAACACTGCCTTATCCAGGAAGCATTCCCTTACCCTCCCAGCCTGGGTTAGATGCTTCTCTCTGATGCTCCCAAGCCAGCCTATGCACATCATAGAAAAATATCATCTGTTCTCTGTCTCTCCCACTGAAATAAGAGCTCCTGGAAGACGATCCTATTCCTCCGTGTACTCGCAGGGCCTAGCACAGTGCCTGGCACATAAATGGGCAAACATAAGTAATAAATAATTTTAGTGATGGCAGGCCACTTAGAGGTTATAGACATGATTCACTTGTTCAATAAGCAATTATTGAGAGTGACTATGTGTCAAGCACTGGGGATAAACAGAGTGACAAATAAAACAGAAGAGGTTCCAGCATTGTTGGGGCTTACGTTTCAGTAGTGGGGAAAGGAAAAAGACAAGCAGACAAACAAGTAAAGAAATAAAGGAACAAGTTTATATGATAAAGGTTAAGGAGGGAGGATGCTAATTTAGACTGAGTGGTCAGGAAAAGCCTCACCAGGGAGAGGTGACAGGTGAGCTGAGATCCAAGTGGCAAGAAGAAGTGAGTCACATGAAGAACCTACAGTCCGAGCAATCCAGGGCAAAGGCAAAGCGCAAAGACAATGCGTTTGACATATTTGTGGCACAGAGAGAAGGCCCATGTGGATGAAGAATGACAAACTTGGCACAAGAATCATAGGAGATAAGAATGGCAAGGTAAGGAGGAACCAAATCATATAGAGTTCTGTATGCCCTGGAGTGGAGTCTGGATTTTATTCCAAGTGGGATGAGGAGCCACTGAAGGATTTTAAGCAGAAAAGTGACATGATATGATTTACATTTTTAAAAGATATGTTTCTCTGTGAAATTATAAATAAGAGTAGAAGCAGGATCAGTTAGAAATTTGCTATAATCCAGGCATGAGATAATGGTGGTTTCATCTCATGTGGCTGTGGTGAAGATCAAAATAAACAGATTTGTGATATAGTCTGGACATTATCATAGCAACGTTTTTGGAAGCAAATTCTGGTAGCTGCATGGAAAACAGTTGGAAGGCAGTAGCAAAAATGGAGACAGAAAAGCCAGTTAGGAGGCTGTTGTAATGATCTAATAGCAAAGTAACACATAGGGGTGAGTAAGAGGGCTGCTATATCAGAACAAATTAAAAATATAGGATGTTTTCCTCCAGAAAGATGAGCCTCTTTAATCGTTGAAACAATCCTGTGAGGTAAGTATCATCAACTCCTTTTACAAATGGAAGGAAACTGGGGCAGAGACAAAACAAGTAATTTGCCCAAAGTTATATACCGGTAAGCCAAGACCTGAACTCTATAGCCCATGCTATTTTCACTTATCATGCTAGCTCTTTTCACAAAGAGAAGAGGCTAGACAACAAAGCAGACTTCGGAAAACAAAACATCATGATATGAAGACAGAGGGAAAGCCCTGGAGGCCCACCCAAGGGAGGCATTAGATTATAATCCATGAAGGCCATAGTTCCTATGGGATGGGGAGTATCAGGATTGGTCTCTGGGGTAGGCCTGATTCAATGACTCTACGGGGCTGGCTCTTAGGTACCCCATCTGGGAGAAGTGTGAAGAGGAGGAGAAAACAAATCCAGGATCACAGAGCCCCGAGTTCTCCCGTTGCCACTTCCAGTCACGAAATGACAGTGTTATTCACATTCTTGTGGAGGTGACCACAGCCCAGGGTGCTGTTCATAGCTACCTGGGATCCCCTTTCTGGATCCACCGGGCTGGTAAGGACTTTCTTCCCACACAGTTCCCACCCCCACCGCATCTAACCCTCTGCCCAGGATCCCCAACTCTGATACTTCTGACCTGTGGCCCTGGTGGCATAATGCATGCACAAAAAGGCTTACACTAGTCCCTGCTGACATCCCCATAGTGCTCATCCCCACCCCAAGCTTGCATTGGAGGGAGGTCTCCAGCGGGCAGCTGGAATTGGAGTGGCAGCACCCATCATCCTGGGCGGCCCAAGAGATCTGCTATCAGCTCCGATACATGGGAGAAGGCCATCAGGACTGGAAGGTACGGTTGCGCAGTGAAGGCCACAGGCCTCCCTGCACAGGGTATTCCTGAGGCTTGCCACATCTGTTATCAGGAGTGAAAGTGTCTGTGGATCCGTGTCTGGGCTAGCGTATGGATGTTTATCTGGTCTAACTGGTATCTTAATCGCTCTTGGGCATCTGACACTGCTAGCTATTTTCACTTCAAATTTTCTCTTTACCTTGTCTCTGGGATATGTCTCCCCTGATTTTCTTCCCACCTCTCTGACTAAACTTTCTCACTCTCCTCTCCTCCCTTTCCACCATTTCATAAAATATTGCGCATCCTAGAGTCCCATCCTAGGCTCTTTTCTCCTCTTGATAAATAAACATGTTCTCCCTACTAGGTGAGTGCTTCAGCTCCATGGTTTAAATGACTACACATTAATGGTACTAATTTTATCATTCCAGCCCCGATATGGTAAGGAACTTACAAACCACAGGCATATTACCTAAACTTTTGAAGTCTCAGTTTCCTCATTGCTGAAATAAAGATAAAGCTTACGGAGTTATAGTAAAAATTAAATACTGTATATAAACACCTAGCATATTGCCTGACATATAGGTGCTCCATATGC
Source organism: Lepilemur ruficaudatus (assembly GCA_963574885.1). Lineage (NCBI taxonomy): Eukaryota > Metazoa > Chordata > Mammalia > Primates > Lepilemuridae > Lepilemur > Lepilemur ruficaudatus. The sequence goes on along the minus strand of CAUYRT010090366.1, from coordinate 44,605 downwards.
ATTAAATATTAGTTTGTCTATTTTCATTCTCATTTACCACACATATATCCAACTTCTTACTAGACAGTTCTACCAAAACCCGCTTTCCTCAGATATTTCAGACTTAATGTAGCCACAACTGAACTCATCTTCCTCCCCAAGCTTTACTTTTCCATCGATATAACTTACATACAATAAAGCACACAAATCTTAAATATACAATGAGTTTGTACATGTGTACATATACACCCATGTAACCATTATCAGGATCAAGATGTAAATTATTTCCAGCACCCCAGAAGCTCCTTATGCCCTCTACAGCCTCCCCACCACCAAAGGTAACCACTACCCTGACATTACCTTTGATTCATTTTGACTGTTGTTGAACTTTATAAAATAGAACCATAAAGTATGTCTTCCCCAAACTTGCTTCTCCTCTGTCCCTCATCTGACAATGGCACCACCACTCACCCAGTACCCAAGCCTCGAAGCCCCTTGACTCTTCTCCCTTTCCTCTCATTCCTTCCCCTTATTTATTAGCAAGGAAGCTGACGTACCAAAAGTCGTCAAATCCCTACTGGGACTGTCTTAGCCTCATCTGTGACCCACCAGCCTTCTATGCTTTCGGCACACTAAACTACTCTGCGACACCCATCCAAGCAGCTGAGCAGCACTAAATGCTTCTTTGTGTTCCCATAGTGCCTTGCACTAATTAATTGTTGTGATTACTTTCCTGTTTGGATGTCTCCCTCATTAGACACGTGCCAGACCGTTCTTTCTTTTTCCCAAGTGTCTAGCCCAATGTTTGGCTTATTACAAACAGTTCACAGTGTTGGCTACTCTTCCTGCTTGTACACACACATGATGCTCGTACCCCAGCACCTAGCACAATCTGGCATCCTCTGCGGCACGGGTATCATTTGTGGCATGGTCTGTGTGGCTGAGTATCTAAGTGTCTCGTGTTGCCCTGGAGTTGTGGTGAGAGCATCCGGCAGGGTGTACGTGTACCGGGATCTCTGCCGAGGGTGTACCACGGGGATGTGTGTCGGATGCGGAGTCCACAGAGCAGGTGCGGTCTGAGAGCCAGAGTGTGTACCCTGGCAGGGCGTGGCCCAGTTAGGGAGATGCTCTTGGTCAGAGTGCGCCATCCTGCGTGTTTCTGTCGGGAAATGTGTTTTCTGCCGCTAAGGCTCTTTGCGGGATCCTCGACCGCCCAGGCATTCAAAGCGGTAGGATTTTGGTCACACACACAGGCCAGGTTCTCGAGGCCCCTACGCCGGGCCACCGCACGCTTCTCTGCATAGGTGCTGGAGCCGCCTCTCGGAGCCCGCAGAGGGACTCTGGACCTGCGCCCCCGATCTCGCTACCGTTTACAGCTGCGCGCCAGGCTCAACGGCCCCACCTACCACGGCCCCTGGAGCGCCTGGTCCGACCCAGCGAAGGTGGAGACGGCCTCCGAAACTGGTGAGGCCAAAGTCGCATTGCGCCTGCGCAGGGGGCGGGGCGCCGGGCGCGCGGTTGGAGTTCTGGCCGCACCGGTCTGGGGCTGCGCTGATTTCTGCGGTGCCCTGGGGCGGCGCCTGAGTGGGGTCTGGCGGGCCTGGGGGCGGGGTTCCAGCCAGGTTCCGCTGAGGTCTGGCGGTTTTTGTCCCCTAGCCTGGATCTCCTTGGTGGCCGCTCTGCTGCTGGTGCTGGGCCTCAGCGCCCTTCTGGGCCTGCTGCTGCTGAGGTGGCAGTTCCCTGCGCACTACAGGTACCGCCCCCACCTTGCGGGAGACCTGCCTTGGACCCGGGGGCTGGCAGCCTCTAAACAAGCATTCTGGGGTCACTCTGTGACCACCGCACATCCACACCTATGGCTTTAGCTGCTTCCTGCGCGTGTCCTCTGGGAGTCGCACTGTCCTTTTACACTCTAACACTCCCACTATATTGGACACCTCAAACAGCCCCACCTCCTGCTGCTCACCTCAGTTCCAAGGCTACCATCCACCCTTCACCCAAGCCGGACTGCTCGGGCGCCTCCCTGCCCTGCCCGCATCCAATCAGCCATCAGGTCTGGTCATTCCACCTCCTAAACCTAGCTCAAACAATGGCCCCCTTTCTCTAGCACTACAGACATTACCAGACTCACTGAAACAGAGCCTCTTCTCCCTCCAAACTGGCCTCACAGCCACCAGATTAATCATCCTAAAACGCACACACGAATCTATCATTCTCCTCCTTAAATCCCTTTAATAGCTCCCAGGATAGAGTCCAGGCTCCCTCGGATGACAGGCAAGGCTCTGCAAAATCTGGCCCCTGCCAGCGCTTCCACCCTACCAAACTGGCCGTGATTTCCTCCACAGGCCAAGTGGTTTTACTTCAGTGCCTTTGCACATAATGTCCCCTCTGCCTGAAATAGCCTCTGTATGTGACTGAACCCATTCATCTTTAAATAACTGTCTTCACCAACTCATAAGAAACCTTTCCTGACCTTCCCTCTTGGCCACTCTTCTGTGCTCCAATACAGTACCGGCAGTGTTTTACTGCATTTATTTCTTTATGTGTCTTCCCTATTATACCTTACTTGGTCATCGTTAGATCCTTAGCACAGTGCCTGCCAAATAGCAGGCCCTTAAATAAATGTTAATAAATGACTCATTTACATGGGAATACGAAGGCCGAGGAAAAATGTCATTGGAGGCTATAACATGAAGAATAGAATGCATCCCACTTCAGTCCTTCAGTTAGTAACATCTGCTCATTCAAGACTTACATCAGAAGTCAGCGCCTCCAGGCAGCAGCTTTTGATGGTACTAGGCTGGGTCAGGTGCCACTCTCATGGGCACCCATTTCTCTTTGAACATGTCTCTCTTTGAACTTTTAATCTACCCATATGGGCAGGGCACAGTGCTTTATGCCTGTAATCCCAGCACTTTGGGAGGCTGAGGTGGGAGGATCACTTGAGATCAGCCCAGACAACATCATGAGACCCTCGTCTCTACAAAAAAAATTTAAAAATTAGCCAGGCCTGGTGGCACATGCCTGTAGTCCCAGCTACTTGGGAGGCTGAGGCGGGAGGATCACTTCAGCCCAGAAGTTTGAGGTTGCAGTGAACTATGATCAGACCACTGCACTCCAGCCTGGGTGACAGAGTGAGACCCTATCTCTAAAAAAATAAATAGATAAAATTAATCTGCCCATATGTACAAGCAGACTAGAATGCAGCCTCTGTGCAGGTAGCCAGATTCAGCAAAAAAGTTGGGCAAGAAGAGGGAGACGGTGCTGAGCCAGGCATATGCAGTTCCTTTTCCCCAACTTATCAGGTTAAGTCCCCTGGACAGATATTAATGAGGTCACAAAAGAGGCTTGAAATGTTGTTCAGCCAAAGTCCCTCCATGTGAAAATATGAGGATAAAGAATTGGAGGTTCTTCCAACATGCCTTAATCCATACTCTTCCCAGATGGCCCACCCTCTCCAGGAACTTAGTAATAAGCTCCGCTGGTTCTCTTCATTCATTCATTCATTCAACTAATTTCTTGAGCACCTACTTTGGGCCAGACACTATTCTACACCCTGGAGATACAGGGGTCAACAAATAGTTATACTTTCTGCTCTTGTGGAGCTTATGTTCTAGCGGGGTGAGACAGACAAAAACAAACATATATAACATAATAAGTATATAATAAGTCAAGTGCTATAAAGAAAAACAAAGCAGAGCAGGATATAGAGTGATGGGGAAGGGAGGTGGTACTGCAGTAGTCCCCCCTTATCCGTGGTTTTACTTTTTGCAGTTTCAGTTACCCTTGGTCAACCACAGTCTGAAAATATTAAATGGAAAATTCCAGAAATAAATAATTCATAAGCTTTAAGTTGTGCACTGTTCTGAGTAGTGTGATGACATCTCTTGCTGTCCTGCCCCATCCTGCCCGGGATGTGAATCATCCCTTTGTCCAGAGAATCCATGCTGTATATGCTCCCCACCCGTTAGTCATTAGTAGCCATCTCTGTTGTGAGATCCACTGTCGTGGTATTGCAGTGCTTATGTTCCAGTAACCCTGGTTTTACTTAATAATGGCTCCAAAGTGCAAGAGCAGTGGTGTTGGCATATTGCTATAATTGGTCTATTTTATTATTAGTTATTGTTAATCTCTTACTATTAACATCCTAATTTATACTTTATCATAGGTATGTATGTATAGGAATAAACACAATATATGTCTGCTGATTCAGGCATCCACTAGGGGTCTACGAACATATCCTTGGTGGATATGGAGGGGACCAGTGTGTTTCAGGTAGGGTAGTCAGGGAAGGCCTCTCCTCAGGATGACATTTGAGCAAAGATCAAATTGAAGTGAGAGGATGAATGGAGGGTTCCAGGCAGAGAAAACAGAAAGTGCAAAGGCCCTGAAGCAGAAATGTTTGAGGAAACCCCACCACCCTTTGTTGTAGCTGCTGCCACTGACTTCCCTCCCTCACCTGAGGTTTTCTCTCACCTACACTCCTCTACCTTACTTTATTGCCTTAACACTGTTCTCTCGCCAAGCCTCTCTCCCTGCCCTCACTGCCTCCTCCACTTCCCCACCTCAGTACTCTCGTCATCCCTCCCAGTCACTCCTATGATTCAGTCTCCTCTTCCTTCTTCCCCAGGACACTGAGGCATGCCCTGTGGCCCTCACTTCCAGACCTACACCGGGTCCTAGGCCAGTACCTTAGGGATACCGTGGCCCTGAGTCTGGTGAGTGTGCTCCCTCCCTTGTCTCCATCACCAACACTGCCTGGTCCTTGTCCCCACAATGCAGCTGGTTCGTCCTTATCTACCCGTGCACCATCCCCAGGTACTGCCCCCAGCTCAATGCCCCTTCCTGCACAATCCAGCCCCTCCTCCCACAGGATCTGCTCTAATCCAGCTCCTCTCACATCTCTCCCAGCCTAAGGCCACAGTCTCAGATACCTATGAAGAAGTGGAACCCAGCCTCCTTGAAATCCTACCTAAGTCCTCAGAGATGAACCCCTTGCCCCTCTATTCCACCCAGGCCCAGATGGACTACCGAGGATTGCAGCCTTCTTGCCTGGGGACCATGCCCCTATCTGTGTGCCCACCCATGGCTGAGTCAGGGTCCTGCTGTACCACCCACATTGCCAACCATTCCTACCTACCGCTAAGTTGTTGGCAGCAGCCCTGAGCGCAGGCTCCTCGCCCGAGTACCCTGGACAGATCTTAACCCTCTAGATCTTGCTGTGAACCTCTCTACCCTCCCAAGCCCAACACAAACACCTAAGACCTCACCTCCATCCCCCTCTGCCTGCCCTCATAGTTGGGCTTCGTAGCACTGATCTTCCTGTACTGCTGCTGACATGAACTCAGGAGTTTTCTGCAGAGGCAGGCTCATTTGACTAAGCTGCTCTAACTTTTACCTTCTTTCTCCACTTCTCTTTAATGCCAAACTCCTTGCAAACAGGTTTCTACTTCCCCACTTCCTATTTACTCCTCAGACTGTTTCAATTACTCCCCCCACTACTACTTTGCTATTGAAACTGCCCAGGCAAAGTTCACCTCAAATCTTCTAATTGCAAGATCCAATAGGATCTTGTTAATCGTCAGTTTGTTTGATCTCTCTGTGGCATTCGTCATGGTTGACTACTCATTTCTCCTTTAAATTCTCTGCTACCTTGACTTCTATAACATTACTTTCTCTCCTGGCCCTGCTCCTGCCCCTCTGAGTACACGAGCGGTTAAGAGGAAAAACTCTGGAGTCAGAGCTAAGTTCAATTCCTGTCTTTCACACTTGTTAGCTGTGCAGCTTTCGCAAACAACTTAGTGTCTAAGCCTTAGTTTTCTCAACTGTAAAACAGGGATAATCACAGTACCCCATAGGGTCGTGAAGAGGATTAAGTGAGATAATCTAAGTAAATCACAGTGCCTAGGATATAGTAAATGCTTAATATATCTGAAACTCCTGCTGTAATTAGTCCTTTTTTTTCTCTTTTTTTAAGTTAAGTTTCCACACACAGCATTGATTTTCTTAATCTCCTAGTCGGATTTCTTCTACTCCTTAATTATTGCAGACCCTCAAGATTCCATTCTTAACACAGTCTCTAATCCCATCTATTCTCAGTGCCTTTACTGTATGTTGACCATTCCAAAGTTCTCATCTCCAGCCCAGACTTCTACTAAAGCACCTGTGCTGCTTTATGCAAGTAACTATTTACATGTCTGTCTCCCGCTACTAGATTGTGAGCTCCTTGAGGGCAAGGGCCCTGATTTATTTGTCCTTTCCCCCCAGCACCTAGAGTAGTGCTTGGTGCATGATAGTAGGCCTTCAATAAACATGTCCTAAATGAATGAAATCTTTCCAGGCAATGTTACCTTAGCCCCATGCAAACTTCCCTCATCTTCTTAGCCCACGATCCCCAACCTTTTTGACACCAGGGACCAACTTCCTGGAAGACAGTTTTTCCACAGCCAGGGGGTGGGGGAGGCTAGGAGGGATGGAGAGGGGGCGTGTCACCGCCTCGCTCCACCTCAGATCTCAGGCGTTGAATTCTCATGAGGAGCGACTTGGATCCCTCGCATGCGCAGTTTGCAGTGGGGCTCACGCTCCTATGAGGGTCTGTCACCCCTGCCGGTACGATGGGGAGGAGGTGGTTTGGAGCAGTGATTAGAGCGATGGGGAGCGGCTGTGGGTGCAGGTTGGGCTTCGATTGCTGGCCATTCATACACAGCAGTAAATGTACATAGACAATTCCAGTTATGGTTTTCCGTAACTCATTCAGATTCTCAAACAAATGGTTGTTTAGTTTTCATGTTTTTTGGGTTTTTTGCTGGCTCCAAATATACACACTATATCAGTCAGGATCTCTCAAAAATAGATGACATGCTCAAATTGAGTAATTTGATGAGAGTTTAACAAAGGGCATACAGTGTTTACAAAGAGGAGGGCAAGATTTGGGAAAACCATCAACGAACAGTGCAGTACCCTGGGACTAAAGAGCTGGCACCACCCCTGGGCATCGAAGGGTAAGGGGAGGGAGTGGTTCCCAGATCTCAGAGAGTAGCTAAGAGAAAGGGCTGCCTGGCAGGAGTTGTGGCCTTTGGTAGAGAAATGTAGCAGGGAGAGGGCCAGGGGAATAAATAGCTCAAGCTCACGTTCCTCCCAGCCTAGTCTTGGGTCCTTAGGAGTAGAATCAGAGGCTTTCATATGGCTGGGGAAGGAATTATGGAGAGTGGGTATACTGGATGTCATCCATTTGCCCCATCCAGACCTACTCTTCATCTTTCTCCACCTTACCCTGTGCTCTGCAAGGCTGATTCACACGGCCTGCATCAATGAATTCCCTTGGGCTCTGGTTTCTGTTTGGGTTCCACCAATGGGAGGATATCATGGGTTGAATTGTGTTCCACACACACACAAATTCAAAGTCTTAACTCCCAGTATCTCAAATGTGACCTTATTGAGAAATAGGGTCATTGCAGATATAATTAGTTAAGATGAGATCATGGCTCCTAATCCAATATGACTGGTATTCTTATAAAAAGGGAGATTTGGACACAGATACAGAAGGAGAAAGCCAAGTGAACCTGAAGGCAGAAATCATGGTGATACTTCTACATGCCAAGGAATGCCAAAGATTGCAAGCAACCCACTAGAAGCTGGGGGAGAAGTATGGAACAGATTCTTCCTCACAGCCTTCAGAAAGAACCAGCTCTACTGACACCTTTATCTGGGACTTCTAGCCTCCAAATCTGTGAGACAATATTTGTCAATTAAGCCACTCAGTTTGTGGTAGCTTGTTACAGCAGCCGCAGCGAGCTAACACAGAGGAGGTCAGAGGATGAGCTACACAGGCAGGCTACGCTTGCTGGCTGCACACTCTCCTTATCCCATCCTTTCTGCAGCGCCTTCCAAGTGGATCTCAAGCACCCACTTTTCTGATCCTGCTCACCAAGGTCACTGGTGATTTGTTTCCCAATGGCCAAATCTGACCTTTTTTGTCATTTGACCACTTTATGGGATAGTGGACCTCCCACTTCAGGGTCCATGTCTGTGTAATCTCCATTGTCTTCCTTCATTCTTTTATTTTTGATTATACAAATTCCCTGGGGTTGTACCCTTATCTTTCTTCTCTACAGTTACCCTTAGTCCAGAAGTCACAAATTGCTGGCCATGTTCTCCCCTCAGATATGTTTTGTTTGGCCCTTCCCTAAACAGAAACCCTCACTGGTTCCACAATGCCTAGCAGATAAAGTCCAAAGTCCATAGCTTAATATTTAAGGTCCTGACCAGCCTGATACTAGACTAGCTTTTTGATTTTCTGTGGTTCAAGAACTCCCTTTTATTTATTTATTTATTTTTTTGAGACAAGAGTCTCACTCTGTCACCCTGGGTAGAGTGCAGTGGTGTCATCATAGCTCACTGCAGCCTCAAACTCCTGGGCTCAAGTAATCCTCCTGCCTTAGCCTACCGAGTAGCTGGGACTACAGGCATGTGCCAACTTGCCTGGCTAATTTTTCTATTTTTTATAGAGATGGGGTCTCACTCTTGCTAAGGCTGGTCTCAAACTCCTGAGCTCAAGCAATCCTCCTGCCTTGGCCTCTCAGAGGCTAGGATTACAGATGTGAGCCACCATGCCTGGCTAACTCCCCACTTCTAATGCCAGGACATCCAACTCCTTGTTTTCCACGGTAATTGGAAATAGAGAATATGAATGCTTCAAAGATAACAATATTCAGTTTGGGCAAAGAACCCCAGATTTTTCTCTGTCATCATCAGGGTTGGTGTTAAGACTAATGATTGAGAACCTGATTTTTCCAGCCTCTTTCTGGGACTGTATAGCACATTGTTAGGATGCAGGAGTTAGATAGTTTGAATCCATCCTGGCTGCACTCTTATTATTGGCTGTGCGCCTTTGGGCAAGTTTCTAACCTCATTCTGACCCAGTTTCTTTTTCTATAAAACGAAGATATAATATCTGCCTTATGGGATTAAGGATTGAACTCAATAATGTATGTAAACTTTTAACACAGTAGTTAGCAGATGGTCAATAAACGGTATCCATTATTTTTATTATTGCTGCTTCACCTCTGCGAATATTCACACAATTCATTTCTGTCATTATTAGCGCACTGGATTGAACGGGAGTCAGCCCTGGATTCCCACCAACTTCTTTGTATGACCTCGGCCAAATCCCTCCCCTGAGCGGGGATAGAGAAGCGTGGACCACGCACAGGTTAGGTCTCTATGATTCCGGACACCTCTAAAGACCCTGGAAGTAAGCTAAAGTGTCTCCCATAGGGCAGTCTAACCTTATCTTCCAGATAGACAGGTTTAGATTCTGGTCCTTTTTTCTGGCCTTAAAGAATTCCCTTCCCCTCTTCCAGCCTCATTTTCCCTGTTTGTAAAACAACAACAAACAAACACGTGTGTTATTTTCTCTCTAGTCAGGGTGTGCGTCGGCAGTGGTGGTTCCGCCAGGCGCCAAGCAAATAGCGGGATGCACCCTAACTAGCTCCGAACTTCTTCCCGCTCCTAAGCTGCTCAACTCCGTCCCCTTGCCCCACCCTGCCGCCCGCTGGCTCGCCGTTTCCCTTCTCTGAGGCTCAAGCGCTTTGGGTCTCTCCGCCGAGTTCTGCAGGCGCGTATCATAAATACGACCCACGCGCGGCTTTAAATGTGAGCGTCCTTAGGATCTCAGACGCCTCAAGCACTCGGAGCCCGACACCCCGGACTCGCGCCCAGTGAGGGGACGCTAAGCGGATGGAGGCAGCACAGGCTCCACCCCACCCAAGCCCACCAGCTTGCAGACACCAATTCCCCGGCCCCGCCTTTAAGACCCTCTCCCACCCTTCAAGTCACGTTCCGCGGATGGACTCTCGTGAGATCCGTACCATGCCCGGAAGACCCGCCCTCCGTGCCGTAGAGGCCAATGGGCGAGGGCGACGGTTGCGACGGTTGGGTTTTGAAGGAGCCAATGAGTGCTCGGAGCGGAGAGTTTAAGAGGCGTAAGCCGGCCGTGCCGAAGCCGGTCTAAGATTGGAACTTGCTCGAGATCATAGGGTGAGAGGCGGCTGGGCTGAGCCGGGGTGGGGCCGCGGCCAGCGGGTACCAGACATGAGGGGCTGCAGCCGAGGGTGCCTCTGACTGTGTGGCCGGTCGGGGACGGAGGAGCCCCTCGCTGTCTCCTGAGCACGGTCGCCTCTCTTCCTCCAGGGCTCGGCGGGCACCAACTGGAAGGACCCCTCCCCCACAGGCGCTCCCATGGCGCAGTTCGTGTTCGAGAGTGACCTGCACTCGCTGCTGCAGCTGGACGCGCCCATCCCCAATGCACCTCCCGCGCGCTGGCAGCGCAAAGCCAAGGAAGCCGCAGGGCCGGCCCCCTCTCCCATGCGGGCTGCCAACCGATCCCACAGCGCCGGCAGGACTCCGGGCCGAACTCCTGGTCCGTGGAGTGTGGCGGGACACGGGAGCAAGAGAATGGCTGGGAGCAGCCTTGATACCTCCTTCCCCAAGAGCCTGGTCAGACTGTCTTCTCTCTCTCCGTCCCAGGCAAATCCAGTTCTAAGGTTCAGACCACTCCTAGCAAACCTGGCGGTGACCGCTACATCCCCCATCGCAGTGCTTCCCAGATGGAGGTGGCCAGCTTCCTCCTGAGCAAGGAAAACCAACCTGAAGACAGCCAGACGCCCACCAAGAAGGTATGTGCCACAGAGGGTCTCAAGGCATGGGCTCTGGCTATGTCCATTGGATGACAACATCATGCTTCACCACCACTTTTACATGCCAGGAACATCAGAAAGCCTGGGCTTTGAATCTGAACGGTTTTGATGTGGAGGAGGCCAAGATCCTTCGGCTCAGTGGAAAACCACAAAATGCCCCAGAAGGTAAGACCTGAGGTTCCTGGTTCTTGGAGGGAGATATCAGTCCATCTCTAGGGCTGAGAGGAGCTATGTGTCTGCTCTTCTTACCTAAGACTGAGGGAGGGTAAGGGAGGTGTCAATTTTCCCAGTGTCTAGACCCACTCTGTTGCCACAGGTTACCAGAACAGACTGAAAGTACTCTATAGCCAGAAGGCCACACCTGGCTCCAGCCGGAAGACCTGCCGTTACATTCCTTCCTTGCCAGACCGTATCCTGGATGCCCCTGAAATCCGAAATGACTACTGTAAGTGCAGACTTATCCTTGTCCTGTGGAAGGAGAAAGAGGGCCTGGGGACCAGACAAACAAGGAAGCTCATGCTCCTCCCTTTCCACATCTGGCAGACCTGAACCTTGTGGATTGGAGTTCTGGGAATGTACTGGCTGTGGCGCTGGATAACAGTGTGTACTTGTGGAGTGCAAGTTCTGGTGACATCCTGCAGCTATTGCAAATGGAACAGCCTGGGGAATATGTATCCTCTGTGGCCTGGATCAAAGAGGGCAACTACTTGGCTGTGGGCACGAGCAGTGCTGAGGTGCAGGTGAGACTTGTGTCCCTGCACTGCAACTCTGTCATCACCCAGGGGGCTTGCCCAGCTGGCCAATGTTAATGCCAAGTCCCAGTCTCTTACCCTACTGTCTTCTCTCTCTAGCTATGGGATGTGCAACAGCAGAAACGGCTTCGAAATATGACCAGTCACTCTGCCCGAGTGGGCTCCCTAAGTTGGAACAGCTATATCCTATCCAGGTCAGTGGTTTCTGCCAGTATTTGGCAAAATCAGTCTGATTTTTGCCCATTCTGCCCTTAACTGTACACTCCTGAACTGAAACAGCCCTGGCTTGTTTGCATTTGGTGCTGCCACAGAACCTGATTCCCTTTCTCCCTCCTCTAGCGGCTCACGCTCTGGCCACATCCACCACCATGATGTTCGGGTAGCAGAACACCATGTGGCCACACTGAGTGGCCACAGCCAGGAAGTGTGTGGGCTGCGCTGGGCTCCAGATGGACGACATTTGGCCAGTGGTGGCAACGATAACTTGGTCAATGTGTGGCCTAGTGGTCCTGGAGAGGGTGGCTGGGTTCCCCTGCAAACATTCACCCAGCATCAAGGAGCTGTCAAGGTGAGGGAGGTTGGGCTAAGGTCTCTGTAGACCCTCATCTATAATGTGGGGATTATTAGGGGAAGATGGGATGGTCGGATTGGACTGGGTTAATCTGTGACCCCTATAGCTCTTTGTCTAGTTCTAGTACCTGCTGACCCCACCTTTATCCCACCTAGGCTGTAGCTTGGTGTCCTTGGCAATCCAATGTCCTGGCAACAGGAGGGGGTACCAGTGATCGACACATTCGCATCTGGAACGTCTGTTCTGGGGCCTGTCTGAGTGCTGTGGATGCCCATTCCCAGGTAGTCTGTTACCTATTCCAAACTCTCACTCTCAGACACGTTCTTATTCTGTAGTCTTCCTGGGCAACTATGTTCACTCTAGTGGCTTCACCAACTCTATGCCCTGATGATTCCCAGACTTCTTCGAACTCAGCTTTCACTCATGAGCTCCATTTCCAACAGTCTGTGGCTGTTTCCACCTTTATGTCCTATATGCACCACCACCTCAGTAAGTCCCAAATTAAAGTTGTCACTTCCCCTTCCCTCCCTGATATGTGTTCCTCCTTCTCTTAAATTGCTTCAGAATGGAAGAACCTGCTCAGAAATATGAAAAACCTTTTAGAATCGTTCGTCTTCCTCACCACAATCTGTCAGTTTTTCCTCAGAATGTCATTCACATCTGTCCCCTTCCCTCAGACTCACCCTTCTTCCCAGTGGAGGCCCACTACATTGGCTTTCTCACTGGGCTTCAAGCATTTACTTCCTCCAATCTGTCTTCCACACTGGTCTGAGTGGTCTATTACTGTCCTCCTTAAGCCTGTAATGGCTCCCCATCACCTATGGCACATAATCCAATCCATTAGAATGACATTTGAGGCTTTTGCTGGTGGGCCTCCCTGCAGCTAATTCAGCTTCCTCTCCTTCCACTCCCCCTACATGCAACTTCATGCTTGACATGGGCTCTAGAGCTAGATGGCCAAAATTCAAATTCTGGCTTTGTCACTTACTAACTTAACTTGCATGTGATCTTAAGCAACTTGTTGAACTTCCTTCTGATTGATTCCTCATCTGTTAAATGGATAATACAGATGCTCCCTGACTTACATCCCAATAAACTTATCATAAAGTCAAAAAATTGTTAAGTTGGGGACCATCTGTAATTGTCTCTCAAAGGGCTTTTGTAAGGACTGATCATTCAAGTCTGAGTCCATAGCACCTGGCAGGGTGCCCAACACTGGAACTGACTCAGTTCTGATTTGAGTAGCTTGTATGTCTGTCGTGCCCACACTATTCCTTCTCCACAGGTGTGCTCCATCCTCTGGTCTCCCCACTACAAGGAGCTCATTTCAGGCCATGGCTTTGCCCAGAATCAGCTGGTTATTTGGAAGTACCCAACCATGGCTAAGGTGGCTGAGCTCAAAGGTAGGTGGCTATGTGAAAAGTCAGACACAAAATGCCACGTATCATGACTCTACATGAAATGTCCAGAATAGGGAAATCCAGAGACAAAACACATCCATGGTTGCCAGGAGCTAGGGGAAGAGGGTAATAGGCAGTGATGATAATGTTTTGGAATTAGATAGTTTTATCCGTTGCACAACTTTGCAAATATACTAAAAACCACTCAATTGTGAACTTTAAAAGGATTAATTTTATGGTGTATGAATTTTATCTCAATAAAGCGGTTACAAAAAACAGAAAAGGCAACGTGGCCGTCAAAATTGGGAGGGCTGATGGTGTGTCTGCATTAAGATATACTGTTTTCATTTGCCCCAGGTCACACATCCCGGGTCTTGAGTCTGACCATGAGCCCAGATGGGGCCACTGTGGCATCAGCAGCAGCGGATGAGACCCTGAGGCTATGGCGCTGTTTTGAGTTGGACCCTGCACGGCGGCGGGAGCGGGATAAGGCTAGTGCAGCCAAAAGCAGCCTCATCCATCAAGGCATCCGTTGAAGACCAACCTATTGCCTCAGTTTTTTATTTTTCTAATAAAGTCATGTCTCCCTTTCTTCTCCTTGCATGACCTGTGTCCCAGGGGCTCTCTACCTGGATCAGAGAGCTAGAAATGTCCTCTGGGAGCCTTGACCATCACTTCTGTTTGTAGACAGGGCTAAGCAAGCTGGGTACCCTACCTCTGCCACTCACACATGTACACACATGACCTCAGAGGTTTCCTCTGTCACTTTTAATTAAGACACAAGTGAGTAAGCAGCCTCCACAGGCTGTATTCCCAGGCCACCACCCACCCTGACCTTTGGCCCAGAAGCTACTGCTTCAGTGTGGGGTGGAAGAGGGAAACTGGGTCCACAGTGACAGATTATTGCTGACCTCTTCAGTGTGAGGAAAAAGGCCACAAGACCCTGGTGGGGGCCAGCCCTGAGTGCTCCTCTCCCGAGTTTAAGGCAGAGAGGGGGAAGTAAGTGTCCAGCCCTTTTAGCCCCCAGCTCTGGAGTGGCAGAGGGCAATGAGGCCACATCCCTGGAGTTGGCCGGGGGAAGTGGGTGAGGAACGAACGGAAGCGGTGGTCCCCGTAGACCAGTTGTGGGGAGGGGAGGGCCAGTCCCCTGCTCAGTCCTGACCACGCAAGCCCTGGTCACAAGTGTAGGCAGAGAGGGCACTGACGGATGCTGCCCAAGGTGCAGTCCTGAGGCACTTAGGTGGGCGCCTATCCAGGCCATGTTTCTCAGTTGGCCTTGACCTTGGCAATACCTGGAGCTCCATTTTGCTGAAGTACACGGGGCAGCCGCTTGCCTTTAGTATAAGATTGATACCAGAAATTGGAGAACAGCACGAAGAAGATGGTGCCATACATCCAGATGAGGTGGATAATGACTGGGTACTGGTAGTTACAGCTAGGCATGAAGTAGTACTGGGAGATGTGCAGTGAGACCAGGACAAACTGGATCTAGGACAGAGAAAGGCAAGGGTCAGAGGGGACAGTGAGAGGACTACAGGGGAAGAGGGACTAGGGAAAGAGATAAACATTGAGTGGGGAGGGTTGGGGTCAAAGGTGAGATAGGTTGGAGAAAGGCAGGATCCAGACTAGGAATGTTGAGGGGACGGTTATAGGCCAGGCCCAAGCTCCTCACCAGTTGGATGGCTGTCATGTGTTTTTTCCACCAAAGGTAAGGCTGAGCCACAGGGCCAAGGGCAGATAACCCATAGTAGAGGTACATGACAACGTGCACAGAGGAGTTTATCATGGCATGGAAAGAGCCCATTCCTCCTGTGAGTAGATAATAAAACAGGGTCAGCAGAGTCAAGCCTCTGGTCCCCAAGGCACACCCTCTTCTCCCAGTGGCCTACACAACTCACCGGGAGCAATCTTTATCCCCCACCACCAGCTCCAGGGAAGCACTGAGTGATGGAAGACATGTAGGAAAGTCACCTGCCCATCCTTCTTCCGGAGAATAAAGATCACCTGAGAGAAGAGTTGGGGAAGGGGGTTCAGACCCACGGCCTCTACCCTTCTTTCTCTCCCCAAGTTCTCACATCTCATATAACTACTCACTGTGTCCATCAGCTCAATGAACTTGGAGAAGAGGAAGAGCCAGGCCACTCGAACCATCTGCAAGAATTCAGGGCAGCCTTAGGACCCCACAGGCTACTCTGAGAGCCTTCCTAAACTGGGCCATGGGCACAGGTCACACCCACACTGCTCCTATCCCCCAGGCTGCTCTGATCTAGCCCTGGCCCCTACTTACCCTAAGTGCCTCAGGGCTATTGGAATAGTCCACAGGATCACAGCGCCAGGTATAGGTACTCAGCCAGCCAGACATCAGGAACTAGAAGAGGGTGTGGATTAGACCACCAGCGTTCTCTCCTCCCAGCACTTCCCTCCCCCACTTTAATAGCTACAGACATGGATTTGAGCCTCTCTGGAAAAGAGAGATGCCATGCTCTGGCCCTACAATCCACCCCTTATGCTGCTGGCAGGAATTAACGCCCAGGCATCCCAGGGGCTCACCTCATAGACAATGTATAAGGAGAATGCCACGAGTGAGAAGTTGTAGACAATCATGAAGCCACGGAGCTGGAAGGGCTTCCGATTGGCCATGATGCGAGGCCCAAGAGAGAGAACGAAGTACACGTAGGTCAGGAGGATGGAGGTCATTAGCAGGGGGGATCCCATCAGAGGGTAGCCCTGGATCCGGGGATCTGTGAAGACGGGTCAAAGGAGTCAGAAAGGGCCATGGGTTCCAAAAGGTCTTCACCAGCTCTACAGACAGGAGGTCAGGTCATAAAAGGGTCAAGGGGTCCACGAGGTCTCTCCATTAGCAGACAGCCCTAGATCCAGGGATCCCAAGGAAGAAGGGAGGAAAGGGCTGGTGGATGGCACCTTACCTGCATGCTTCATCATCTCCTGGTACACGTTTACCACAGCCTCCATCCTGGCTAAGGACTCTGGGGAGGTATAGAAGGTAGATGTCAGACAGAGCACATCGCACACACCCATCCCAGAGACAAGACACAGAACCAGACAACCCCCAATGCCTCATTGCAGAATGGACAGAAGAAAAGTGTGAGGAAGCAATTGCTGGGGTCTAGGGGAGAAGGAGGCAGTTTGGTGGGACATCTGCTCCCTACACATCCTGCCTACCGGGAAGGGCTGTTCCACCCTTCCTCTCCTCACTCTCTGCCCTCTCCAGAGAGTTTTACTTCCTGGCCTTCCCTCCCCTCTTCCTCCACAGAACTCTCAATCCCTGGTTTCTTTCCAGAGAGTCTTAACTCCTCATCAACATCTTCAGAATGAACTTCCTCTCCCTTCCTTGCCCAGGTCTCTCACCTCCCCAACTCTGGGTCTTTCTTCTCTCCAGGGATGCTCCCCTTCAACAACTCCTCTCTTGTCCTCTCTTCTCCCCGGTCCCTTCCAGGGACTCTCATCTCCCCAGGTCCCTCCTTTCCCCTGGCAGAACTCTCACCTCCCTGGTCCCTTCTCTCCCTTCCAGAACCTTATGGGCCTGGGATTCCTCCTCTCCCCTGCTGGGACACTCATCTCCCTGGGTTTCTCCTCTTCCTTCCCCAGGCTCTCACCTCCAGCCTCTTGTCTCGGTGCTGTCCTTTCTCCTCTCGCAGAGCCCTTCCTCTCCTGGAGCCTGGCTCTTTGAGACTCCTGCCCCGGCGGCTCCACCTGTCTGACTAGATCTGGCAGTAGCCCCGCCCTCCACCCACCCCGGCGGAACTGCACATGGGGTGGAGGGTGGATCCAGGCCACAGGTCAGTGCCTGGAGGGGAGCAGGACCCACCAGGATTGGGAAAGCCAAGTAAAGCCCCAGACTCAGCACCCACCCACCCTGGGCCAGGCAGATGAGCTAAAGTCCAAGGTTCCGAGTCAGAAACCTCCCCCAGACTCCAGCCCTAGCCTTGGCCCAAAGAACTGCTGAAAATCCACACCCAGCATCCTCTCCTGAGCCAGCCATAAATTCTCAGTTTGTCCTACTTCAGAATGGGTACAATCACCTTTCTCTTCCAGGGAGGGGCAGGGAAGCCAGTGGCATGTGAGGAGGTGGGGGAGTGGGGGAGGTCTCAGGAATCTTCCCCTCCCTCAGGGAGGGGTCCTAATGGGCTAGGCCCCATCCCCCTCAGAGCCTGAAGGAATGTCGGGGGAAGGCTCACAGGGACACAAAGCCTCTGCCCAGACCCAGGAGAGCCTGGGACTCTGAGACAGTCCCAGAGGGACAAAGTATTCTCCCAGCCAGGGCAGCAGATGCTCCTGGCTCCCTCCATCCAGAGACCCACCTGCACAGGTGCTAAGTGAAGAAGCACACCTTCTGACACATCCACCAGGGGCTGCAGTGCGCCCTGGCCCTGCACACACACCTCACAGGTGCTGGCCCACACCTCCATGTCACCCCCCACTTCTTCAGACCCACCACGGTCAGGCCCCAGCTCTGCCATCCACACAGGCCCCCTTCATCTCAGCTGCCCACCCCAATACCCCCGACAACAAAGCCAGCACATGGGAGGGCTAGTACGCATACAGCCTCCTGCCTCTGACACACCAGCCAAACTGGCCTGCATGGACTGTGACTCCCGTGGCTTCCAGCCCTCACACAGTGCCCTCACAGGCTGGGCACCATGTGCAGATGCATCTGCTCCCTGCCCAGGCCCACGCCCGCTGGAAGGCGCACACACAGGTCCACTCGCACACATGAGCCCCTGGGAGCAGACACGCACCTGCCCTCAGTCTGGCACAGCTCTCTTTTCGCTGAGGCCAATGATTACCTCTTCCCTCACATGCAGACTTTGTGGGGTGCCCATTCTGGGGCAGGGCCTAGGCTTAGGCATGTGCTCTAACACACACTGAGTTTGCCAGCTTATCGCTCTCAACCATAAAGCCCCAGTTCACCCCCACCCCCCCACATACACACACCCTGGAGGTCAGGAGGGACTCAAGGCTTCTGGGAAGGACCTCTCCCCAAGCGGGAGGAAAATCTGGGTGTGTCCCCATAGGGGAACTCAGCCTATTCCTTCCTTCCTTTCATCCTTCCTTCCTTCCTTCCTTTAAGATGGATGGAAGGGAAAAGGAATCGGGCAAAGGAAGGGGGAGGGGAAGGGGGAGAAAGAGGGCACAGGAGGAGGGAGAGGGTGAGGAGCAAGAGCAGGAGGTGGCGGAGGAAGGCCTGGGTGTAAGCAAATGAGGCCAGGGACGCGGGTGCCGGGGGAGGGAGGGTGCAGGCGAGGCCCGGCCCCAGGGAGCTGGGACCTCCCACCCACTCGCCCCAGTAACAGCCTCGCCCACAGCCCGGGCAGGGCAGGGCAGCGCAGGGCTGGCAAGGGCTGAGCCAGGCAGGGGGCGCCGGCACGTGGAGAGCCCGGGGAAGGTCCAGACTCACCAGCGGGGGGCCAGGCGGGCAACAGCGGAAGGCTCGAGGGAGCAGGGCCAGAGAGAAGTCCCCGGGGCCAGCCTGCCTGCCTGCCACTTCCTCATCTGCTGGGCTGACTTTCTGTCACCAGAGGGGGAGGGGCGGGCCGGACGGGGGGCGCCCGCTGATTGGGCGGCCGCCCGGGGCAGGAGGCCGGCCAGCGCAGGACCGGCCGGGGGGCGGAGGCAGGGGCGGGCCGTGGACCCGGCAGGAAGCTCGGCAGCCCGGACTCCCCACCCCTTCCCTCCCGCTCTGTGCCCGCCCCGGCCGCGGGTCGCGGCCCGGCCCGGCGCGGGAGCGCGCTGCCTCCTCCCGACGGGCAGCCCAGTCCGCCCACTCTCGGCCTGCCCGCAGGCGACTGGCCCACCAACAGGACCACCCATCTGTTTGCAGCTGGCCCAGCTTACGGCCTGGGGGAGTTCCAGGGCTCAATCTTTCCTTCCAAGAGCTCCTTCTCCCGCAGAGTGAACTCAGAGGGGCGGGCGGGAGGCAGACCAGGTGTGCTACCGGCCGACTTGGGGTGGCGGGAGGTCTTAGCGGGAGGGAGCAGCTGACCAGGTAAGCCTTCTCTACGAGCCTATAAACTTGGCCCTAGCGTTAGGATCCGCTGAGAGCACTGCCGGGAATGGAGGCGGGAGAATACAAGTGACCTGGGGCAAGACTAGTGAATCACTAGCTAAACTGGCCTTCAGGGCGGTGAAAGGCAAAAAAGGAAGTGAACCTGACTGTGGCTGAATGTAGTGGATCTTGAAGGCCAAATGGGGCCATTTGATTTTTATTCTAGAAGCAGATGAGAAACTGAAGATTTTTGAGGAGGCTATAATCAGACTTGTATCATTCATCCATCAAACATTTATTGACCACCTACAGTGTGCAAGACTGTGTTAAGCTCTGGTGACACTGCACCTGCACCCATGGGGTTTACAGTCTAGCTGAATCATTTCACTCTGGCAGCCAGTGTAAGCAGGGTGCTGGAGGGAGACCAGGTGAGAAACAAAAGCCTGACCTAACAAGGTTTGGGAACTGATGGGATCGAAGAAGACATACAGTATAGAGATTTCCTCCAGACAGCAAGACTAGCTGTCTATATATTTAATTGTCTATTCTACACTCCCTGGCCCTCATCTCCACATACTCACCATCTAAATTGAATTAGTGGGGGCAAGGACTAGGTTTTAGTGAAATGAAATCTATATCTCCAGCAGCTCCTGGAACAGTGGTTTGCATACAGTGATCCAATAACTGCTTGTCGGCCGGCGTGAATGTGGACAGAATTAGGGAATTCAGAAGAGGTGGTGGGTGGGAGAAATAGTATGTGCTTAAATGGTGGGATATAGCTATGTGTAAGTTCAGTCCTAGAGCTCAGGTAAAAGGTCTGAGCCAAAGTACAGATATGACCCAGCCCATTAGCACCTGCCCGTAAAAGAAAATGGAAGAATTGACTATTAAAAAAACTCAAAACTTCTTAGCAGTGTAAACTAAGGCCCTACCTGATACAGTCCTTACTTGGTCCTCTCATTCTGCCTGTGCTTTAACTATTCCCCAGAGATGTCAGGTCTTTCCGAAACTTCTCAATCGTGCTCTCAGAACAGTGCTTTGCACACAGTGTTTAGAAATATTGCTAAATGAATGCTCATGAATCTACATATAAGTATGTCCCTTATTGATTTATTATTGGACTGCTTCCCCACCCCAAGCCCCAAGCCCTGCCTCCTGGCTCAGTACAAGGTACAGTGAGGTCTCCCAGGCAGTAAGTCACTCCTTCCTCTTGCTCCCACAATGGTACTGCAATGTAATTATCTGCTCATCTGCATCCCCTAACTATAAGCTCCTCTCAGCAGAGGCCATGTTTTAGTCATCTCTATCTCTAATTATTTTATTTTTATTTTTTAGAGACAGAGTCTCCCTATGTTGCCCAGGCTAGACTCAAACTCCTGGGCTCAAGCAAGGAGTCTCAGCCCCTCCAGTAGCTGGGATTACAGGGTCATGCCACCACGCCTAGCTCCATCTCTGTATCTATAGCATTGGCCCATTGTCTGGCACTCAGTTGACCCCCATAATGTTTGTTGAGTGAATGTTAGCATGCAGGGGACATTGTGAGAAAGGAAGAGCGGTCGAGGAATCCAGAGTCAAGTGGGGAGGACGTTAAGAATTCAAAAGCTTTTCTACTTCCATGGGAACAGTTTCATTGAGTCAGCAAATATTTTCTGAAAGCCTAATGTATTCCAGGTATATGCTAGTGACTTTGGGGGTCACACCTGACTCCAAAGTCCTGAGTTTAAATGTACCAATTTGTACCTGTGTGACCTTATGTAAGTGGTTGAACCTCTATAAAATGGGAACAATAATAGTACCTATCTCATAGGATTATTGTTTAGATTGAAAGAGATGACCCATGTAAAGTGCTCAGCACTGTTTCTGTCTCAACATTTAATAGACGGGGTGGGGAAGCAGTCCAATAATAAATCAATAAGGGACATACTTATATGTAGATTCATGAGCATTCATTTAGCAATATTTCTAAACACTGTGTGCAAAGCACTGTTCTGAGAGCACGATTGAGAAGTTTCGGATTAAGTGTCCAACATGAGAGTCCACTAAAGATGAATGAAGCCGAAGATTACAGATGATGAAACTGTCCCAGAGGCTAAACACAGTAGTGATAGGGAATTTCAACTATACATTATTCACCTGGACTATGTTGGTATATGACCATGGCAAGCCCTCAACAAATGTTGACTGACTACATGAATGAACATGCTCAAAGACACTTCATTTAGTTTCTTGTCCATGTCCTGGGAGAAAGCATCCTCAAATATCTGATGTAGACCACCTAGCCCCAAGTCATACCATATGGTATCTCCATGGCCCTAGGGTTCCTGCAAAGAGTGCGATGGAGAAGACAGACATATAAATTAACAATTATAGTGGCATGTGGCAGGTATTCCCATAGATATAAATCCAGAAGGTTATGAAAGCACTCGGGTGGGGAGTACTAGCCCAGAGTGTGGGTTAGTTCTGGAAGGACTCACAGAAGTAACACCTAAGTTGAGCATTAAAAGACACTTTCTAGAAGCCAGAGGGACCTGTGTATGTGAAGGCATAGAAGCAAGGGATGTGGCAGGATTGGGGACCTCTAAGTAGTTTGGTATGGCTTCAGCTCAGAGGGCTTATGGGAAGGACAGGAAAGGTAGGCAGGAGTCAATTTATGAAGAGCCTTGTATGCCATGGTAAGATGTTTGGATATGATTCTGTTTATATTTTTCAGCCCTGGTTGCACACCAGAATCATCTGGGGCCTTACTGCCTGGCTCTTACCTCCAAGTTGATTCCAATGGTTGTTTGTAATGGGAAGAGGCTGGAGCATGTACATATGCTGTGTGGAAGGAGACAATGGCATCCAGCATCCACAGGGAGAGATTAGCCTCTGGCTAAGGAGAACACCTCCCACACTGAAATGTGGGAGTCTTCATCTAAAGGAGTCTATTTTTTCCTTTAATCAGAAAGTGAGATACTTGCTGAGCATGAGAGGGGAGTAGGATAAGAAATTTTAGGGAAGTGGCACAGTCTGGGGCAGCTGAAGGTGGAGTGCTAGGAAGGCTTGGTGAGCAGAGCTGAAGGCCCCACTGGCTGGGAGACCATGAGTGCACAGTGGAGAAGGCTATGTGATGTTCTCCAGCAGAGCTAAGTGATTGGGAGGCAGGGGAGCAGAAATGGGACCGTTTGGGATTTGCAGGGAAGCCAGGTGGAAGGCCTTGCAGATGAGAAGGTTCAGTGAAGGCTAAGTAGAAAGAAAACTAACCAGGGGTGGGCGGATCAACTGGAAAAACTGAAGGGGTCAAGGAACTCTCAAACTTGATAAGGAAGAAAGTATAGTGGGGAAAGAATACCCAGTCCAACAGCTAAAATTTCCCTCATGGAGACTTCATGACTCATGGGAAGTGAGGTGATGACTTTCCCTGGGTCCCGCCCTGCTGACTCATCCCTCACTCACTGCTCTCCAAAGGTCCTTTATCCATCCTTTTTCTCAAGGAGATAAACAATTGATGTAGTTTCTCTAAAAGTTCAGCCTGGCCCAGCACAGTGGCTCATGTTTGTAATAGGAGACCGAGGCAGGAGGATCACTTAAGGTCAGGAGTTTGAGACCAGCCTGAGCAGCATAGCGAGACCCCGTCTCCACAAAAAAATAGAAAAATTAGCCAGGTATGGTAGCGTGCACCTGTAGTCTCAGCTACTTGGGAGGCTGAGGCAGGAGGATTGCTTGAGTCCAGGAATTGGATGATGCCACTGTACTTTAGCCTGGGCAACCAAGCAAGATCCTGTCTCAAAAAATAAATTAAAAAATAAAATTAAATTTCAGCCTGAAAACCACTATCTGTATGAATTCTATTTCTGTGATTGTCTGATGCTGTATATGTTTTGGCACAAAAATTAAATGGAAGTGGGATCAGAGAAGCAGGAATGGCAGTGAAGAAAAAGTGGAAAAAGGTATGCCTGTATGTTTATGTGTGAGTGAGAAGAAACAGGCCATGGGAGACACGGGGGAATCAGCTATGACAACAGGAACAGAGGATCTAGGGAGAGGGGTAAGAGGAGTGGCAGGTGGAGACAGAAGCAGCTTCCTGGGGACTATGTCAAGCTTCTCCCTTCACCATCCTATAAAGGTCAAAGGGCACTTCCTACACAGTACCCACACAGAGGAGCTGAGGGGAGGGTTGAGCCCGTGAGGAGAGGAGAGCAACAATGAGGGCAAAGGGTTTGCCAGTTAATCATTCTGCATGTCCCTGGGCCTCAGGCAGCAAGCCAGCGTCCCCTTCTCAAGCAGGCTAGGACCTTGACTGAAGGGACTGGGGCTGGAAAGACATCTGGCTGTCAGAACGGAGAGACTGCATGCAAACACTCATCATACCATTTGGAATTTGAGGGTTTTCCTGGACTCCTGAAAGTCTGAAAGTTCAGGGCCAAGGTCTGATCCATCAGTGGGTAGCCAGCGCCTACACACTATGGGTATCGTTCACTGTTCACTGAGCTGAACAAAAGAAACTCAGGAAGCGGGAGAGAGAGAAGGGTATGAGAGAACCTGCAGGAGGAACTCTGGAGAGAGAAAAGGGGAGGCTTTTTGTTGGTGGGTAAACCAGGTTATCAGGATGGAGGAAAGAAAGCAAGATCTGGAACACATGTGAGAAGGGCCAAAAGGGAAAAAGAGAAGTTTGCTATTTATTCTATTCAGCACTTTCTCTGGCAAGCATAGAGCCAGCTGCTCTCCATGTACTCACTCTTATGGTTCAATCCTGTAAGGTAGGTACTATCATCACCATTTAACAGATGAAAAAAATGGAATCAGAGAGGTTGAAGGGTCTTCTCAAGTCACATACCAAGTAAGGTAGAAATAATATAGGTGTTAAGGGTGAGGAAAAAGTATGGCAAATGAATGGACATAAGAAAGCACAGGACAGGCATAGGAAACTGCAAGGGGTTCAGTTTGGCCAAGGATATGGTGAATGAAAGATCTTTACACGACCTTACACCTTTACAGTTGAAAAGTAGGTTGGCCCTAAATCAAGAAGTTTTTTGGATTTAAAAAAACGAGTATAGTTTGTATTAGGACGTCCCTGAAGATTTCTGTTTGTTTTTTTGAGACAGGGTTTCACTCTGTCACCCAGGCTGGAGTATGATGGCACAATCATAGCTCACTGCAGCCTTGAACTCCTGGGCTCAAGGGATCCTCCTGCCTCAACCTCCCAAGTAGCTGGAACTAAGGCACATGTCACCACACATGGCTAAGATTTTTTCTTTTCGTTTCTTTTTTTTTTTTTTTAGAGATGGGGTCTTGCTATGTTGCCCAAGTAGGTCTCAAACTCTTAGCCTCAAGTGATCTTCCTGCCTCAGCCTCCCAAGTCTCTGGGACCTGAAGATTTTTGAGTAGGGGGTTAATATATTTCCCACTGTGCTTTAAAAAGACAAACTTGGCAACAGTGATGTACATTATCAAGGGGAAAGCAGAGGAACAAAGGGAGAGCAGCTGGGAGCCAGCTCAGAAGCACAGATGTGACACAATGAAGGGCTGACCTAGAGAAATGGCAGGGAGAAGAAGAAGGGATATGGCAGAGAGAGGACCCAGAACTGACAGCAGGTTATCTACCTGGATAACTCAGGAAGAGCAGGATGGAGAAAATGAATGCAGTTTGGGACACTGCGAGTTTGAGGTGAGATGGCCCATTGGGCAGGCAATCTGCAACACAATACTGCATGTTCAGGAGAAAGGACTGGGCTGGAGAAAAATATCTGAGGATTCTTGTATAGAGATGAAACCACACAAAGTCGACTGTGGTAGCTCTAGTTTTGGTTGTATTCATTTCCTTTAAGGAATTCTTCCCCAACTTCATTGGCTCATTAATCCTGGTGTTCTCTCCAACTTCCCCTGAGTCCAGGCTCCTAATGGCATGTAATCCAAGCAAAACCAGAGTTCTTCCATGAGATGAGTTATAATAGTGTAGAGTGGAGAAATGTAGAGACAGAGTCCAGACAACATTTGAGCCCCTGGGCCCATCTAAAGCTATCCATATAACCCAAATACAATTGGGTCCCTTTTTTTAAATTTTGGTTAAGCTAGCTTAATTGTAATGTGTTGAAATGAAACCAGTCTAATATACCATCAGGAGATTGCTCAGAAGAGAGTAGAAGAAGAGAACTATAGTTACCATTTAAGTGCTGACTATCTGCCTAAAGGGCCTCGTATGCCCTGCTAAGAATCTTTATTCTGTAGAAAAGTAAGAGCTACTTAAAGGTCTAAATTTAATTTTAAATAGGTTCAGTTAAAGGTGCCTTTTGAAGCTGGTACTATAATCTCATTTTATAGAGGTGGAAACTGAGGTTCTTGGAAGTGAAGTAACTTGTCTAAGCTCACACAGTGGATAAGTGTCCAGGCCAGCATTTGAACTTGTAAATAAATAAACTTCAATAGAATTATGGATGCTATAATGGAGGTCTGTAGAGGGTACAAGAGAGGTACAGTTTAAAAATGGTCAAGCGTACAGGAGAGGAAGTGGTAAAGACTTTACAGGAGTGGGTGACATTTGAACTGAAAGGATGAATTGTTCACCAGGTGAATAAGGAGGTTGGAGCAGGAAAAAGAGAGGACAGGCATTCTGAGGAGGGCAGAGCATTTGTAAGCCATGGAGATGTGAGGCAGCACCTGCCCCCCAAGTGCCTCCTGATGGCTACAGCTGAGAGCACTTACAGCAGAGAGGCAAGAATAGCAGAGTATGCTATGACAAAACAAGGTCTGAAAGACAGGTGGTGAATGCGAAGGGAAGAGAGGCAAGCATGGGATCAAACCACTCTGGTTTTGATACCCAGTGAATTACACAGCCACCCATGAAGACCTGAGCCCAGATCTCGCAAACACAGACAAATGAGGCAAGAACTCATCACAACTGCACACAGAGAAAGCTATCAGTGGTGAAGGGCCACCTTTAGGGACAGAATGTAGGAAGACTGTAGAACTGAGTCTTCAGCTGGTTTGGACAGGGAAGAGATATAGTGTAGAATGGACGAAGAAGAACATTTCAGGTAAGGGAGCTTGTCATTTGGTCATTTGGTCTCAAGTCCAAATGATACCATGTAAGACCAAACTGGGGATTAACGAAAGAATACAGGCAACAACTAAGTGGAAGAAATAAGATTTGCAAAACTAGAGTCAAGTTTGACTTATCATGTCAGGCACTCCAATGTAAAAATGTCCCAGTGCCTACTCTGCACTAGTTGCTAAGGAAATACTGCGGGGGATGAATTGTACACAAAAAGTCTCACCTGAGGCTGAGCTCCTAAGCCATAAGCACAGGGGAGCTGCAGAGGGAGGGAGAGGTTATGACATCTCAGAGGGATTGGTCAATCATGTATTCAAGCAACAATTCCTAAGCTGATTTCTAGATGCTACGCTGGGGATAGCTAATATGTACAGAGTTTCTACTATTGTTAAGCACTTTGTATGTATCAACCCATTTATACCTCACGGCAACCTATGAAACAATCACTATTATCATGCCTAGGAATAAGGAAAGGAAGACACAGACAGGTGAACTAACTTACCCAAGGCCACACAGCTAGTAAGTGGCACGGTTAGGATTTGAACCTGAGCAGACTGGCAGTACAACCTGCTCTTTTAACCAAAATGTTATTTTATACTACCTCTCCAAAGTCAAATAAAGCGTAACAGTAATAATAGTAGCACTACCATCTATAGAATCTGTAGTATGCCAGACACACACATCATCTTGATCACACAGTTCTCAGGTGGAAGAACAAGAATTCAAACTCAGGATTTTGAACTTGGGGGACAAGAAAGTGCAGCAGGAGCTACAATAAGTTTGTACTGTGTACAAATGTGGTGCAAAAAAGAGGAGGTAATTGATCTTACCTCGTAAGAATGGCGTTGATTTGTGGACAGACTGGGTTGTTGGAAAGCTTCAGAGGGGGTGATTTGTGAGCTGAATTTTGAAAAATGATTGAGTATTCATCAGAATGATAGGGCAAATGTTCCATGCAGAGGGAACAGTGGGAATAAAGGAATGGAGGTTTGCAAGAGCCTGCTATGTTCAGGAAACTGCAAGCAATCTGCATGGCTTGGGAACTGAGTGGGTGGCAAGACAATATAGATTAGTAAGGAGAAGGAAGCAGGGGGCTAGATCACACAGAATCTTACTTGCCTTTCTAGAAAATTCGAGCTATGTTTCAAACTTTTCCAATGAAGTAGATGTAATGGCCAAAAAAAGAAAAAAAAAAGAGTAAATAAACATCCCCAAGGAATCTAGTGGCTTAGTCTGAAGTTCTTCAGACTAGTAGAAAATTTTTGAAGTCTGTTTTCTCTTAATAATGCACGTATGCTAAATTTCCATTTTCTGTTTTAAATTACTTACCTACAGGTAAAATGAACATTCCAGGATGATTTTATCTTGACTTTCAGTATGCCTGGCACACTGCCCCTACCAACCACCAGGTACATGGACCCCGGTTTGCGAAACATGGGGAGTGAACTATGAAAAAGATTTTAATAAAGGTAATAATTGATGAGATCTAGAGTTTAGAAAGCGCTATCTGGCAGCCTTTTGGAAGACAAGTTAGAGTGGGCAGGACTGGAGACAAGGAGTCTGAACAATACTTTTAGTGAGAGAGGCCCAGAGCCTAAACTGTAGGGCAGGATAAACACTGGGGAGACAGAACTGATAGGATTTGGTATCTGATTGGGTATAGAGGGGCTGGGGACATAGACGGGGAATAGGTGAGGATGGCTTCCATATTCCTGGCTTAGGCCATGCCCAGGAAAATTAGAAGAGAAACAGATGGGGAGGGAAGGATAATTGGATTTGGGCGTTTAGGCCTCTGGACCATACAGGTAGAGATACCCAATAGGAATCTGCAGCTCAGCAAAGAGGTCTGGGTTGAAAATAAAACTTGTTTGAGTTATGCACATAAACGTGGTAATCAGACAGGCACAGTGGCTCATGCCTGTAATCCTAGCACTCTGGAAGGCTGAGGAGAGAAGATTGCTTGAGGTCAGGAGTTTGAGACCAGCCTGAGCAAGAACAAGACCCTGTCTCTACTAAAAATAGAAAAATTTAGCCAGGCATGGCAGCACATGCCTATAGTTCCAGCTACTCAGGAGGCTGAGGCAGAAGGATTGCTTGACCCCAGCAGTTTGAGATTGCAGTGAGCTATGATGACGCCACTGCACTCTAGCCAGGGTAATAGAGCAAGACTGTGTCTCAAAAAAAAAAAAAAAAGTGGTAATCACAGAGAAAGTAGGTGGAATAAAAGAAAAGAGGATTAAGGACAAGTGCTAGAGAATAACAACATTCAAGAAGCAGGCAGATGTATAGAAATCCAAAATCTCCAGAGAAGGAATGGCCAGAGTAGATGAACAAAGGAGAGTGTGTGCCATAGAAGCCAAGGGGAAAGAAACAGACTTAAAAGAAGTGGTCAGTACTGTCAAATTCTGCAGAGAGATTTACTAATATGAGGATTGAAAAAACTCTGGATTTAGCCATTTGGTCAACAATAATCTATGGTACAGTTTCAGAGGAATGGTAGAAGTAGAAGCCCAACCACAGGGGCTGAAAAGTGAGCGGAAGGTGGAAGAAGAGACAATGGTTACAGGCTCTTTATTTCAGGAGTGTGGCTGTGAATGAGGCAGCGAGAAAGGATGTAGGATCAAGAGGGATTTTTAACATGGAAGAGATAGTTAAAATGGCACAAGCCAAGGCCATGGAAATGGATATATCCCAGAGAAATTAGCAAAAAGAACAAGGGTGATCTGCATGGCTACAAGGATGGACAACAAAAGATGAAAATTCAAAATGAGCACAAACTAGGGAAACTGGGGTAAGGGCAAGGGAAGGCAGTGGAATGGCAGAGAGAACACAGGAAGGGGAGGAGCTCAGGGCACTTGACATTTGATTCAGTAGGAAAGGTTATCATCATACTGAAAAAGTGAGAAGAGGCTCTCTGGTACATATATCTTGCCCAGGGTAGAGAGAGATGTCTGAGAGTGAGAGGGTGACTTTTTACATACATATCAGAACTTGTAACTTGTGGTCACTTACCACCTCTTTGATGAGCCTTCACTAGAGAATGATGTGAAACTAGAAAATAGTTTTGTGATAATGGTCTAAAGGGATGTTGGTATGTTAAATTGTAGGTGATAGGGAGAATTGTAATAACAGTTTATAGGAATTTGAGGGATTTGGGGGCTGACCTAGGAAAAACTTAGCCTATTTATGTAACACAGTTGTGCACTGAAGGAAACAAACAAAAATACCTGGGGAAAAATGGGCTTGAAAATCATTGCCAGAGACTTTAGGGCTAGAAAAGATCACTGGGATCCCCCAGGTGAGGAAACTGAGGCCCAGGTGCCTTGTCCATGATGCACTCAGGGAAGCTGCCATGTCCAAATGGTTGCTGACATCCTGAGAGCATGTGGCTCACGGAGAGACCACATAGGAACCCAGGAGCTGCCTCTGCAACACATGGGAGCTCAGAAACAAGAGATAGAAGTTAAAGAGAGGAAATTTATCCCGTGGGACAAAACACATGTTGAAGTGATAGGGCACCATGGTCTGTCAGATGGGTTGGAACAGAAAACCCTGTTTGCAGGGTGGAAGCCTTTCCAAGTGTTAGCCCCTGTGCATTCAGGTTTTCAGGAAAAAGCCATGTCAAGCCTCCCTAGGTAGGGGCTGTGAACCCCCAGGACTAAACAGATACAGGACCACAGCCCCTGTTCCTACTCCTGGCCCAATGCTAAACGCCAATAGGCTATTTCCTAGTGCCCCGCCCACCCTCCGCCCTGCCAATTTTGGAGCAGATAGAAAAGGCAGATGGAAGAAAATGTATACCCCTTAGTAGTTCATTTGGACAATAATCAGGAACCGACCCAGGGTAGGCGTTTGGAAGGATTTGGCCTCTGTCCTGCCTGGTGCTGGGATCAGCTCACACGGCTCCTGTGTCCACAGGGCACAGAGAATACATTGTCCATAAGGAGGATTATTCTGTACAAGAAACTCAGACAAAGGGAGAGGTTGTTTCCAGCTGCCTGGGGGAGGTGAGAAGGGGGTGGGAAAAGGGACCAGCCTTGCACTGGGGCATTCCTGCAGAATTCAGCTTCTTCCCTTCAGCAGCAGGACAGGAGATGGGCAATCACAGCCCTTCCAGCTCAGTCCGATTGCTGGGACCCACTAAGGAAATGGAAGCAGCACTTGGCCACAATCTCTTGGCGGTTTCCAGAAAAATTATAGGGTTCAGTGAGGTAAGCCAGCTTTGCAGAGCAGCAACAGACACCAGAAGGGGAAGAGAATGGGATGCCTGGGAAATGAGCAAAAGGCGGGGTTCAGCAGCGACCAAATCTCAGGCTCAGGCAGAGCTGGAGGGGGAGAGGGCCTAGGCAGGGGTCTTCCTGCTGACACTGACTCAATAAGCTCCCACTTTCAGTGGGATGAATTCTGTGCTACAGCGAGCTCTTGAGGTTTCACAGCTGCTGCTTCTTTCTCCATCCTAGACACAAACCTGGGAGACAGTGGACTTATCTCTTTCTCCAGAGACCCCAAGAGTAGAAGGCACAACCTCCAAGCAAAACAGGGCATTCAGAAACAGAGGAATATTACCAAAGAAGGCTGAGAGAGTAACCTCTGCAAATCCTAAATCTGAGCAAGCAGGTCATGTCCTCTTCAAAGGAAATGCCATATATATTTCCCTCCTGAGGGAATAAGCATTAGGGGTGAGAGATACATATTCTCCATTGAGGTGTTTTCTGGGCAGTATAGACTCCAAAGTGGGAGATCCTACAGAGGCTTGTGCACCCCAGAGAATTTTGAGGGGGGGATGGAAATGAGAGCATGTGCACCCAGACTGATAAATATAGAGGTGACAGTGCCCTCCAGAGTGTTTGCTTAAGGGCACAAGATAGGTGACATCCTATGTTTCTGTTGGGGCAGGAGGACATTTCCACTCCTGGAGGACAAGGAATCCATTTCAATAGTGCTGGAAATGAAGTCATATTAGCCTAGGACAACAAGGAAACAAAGAAACTTGGCGTTGGTGCATTCAATAGGAGGGAATCTTTTGGTGGAATAAAGGACAGCAATCACCAAAAGATAATCCAGGGGTTTTAGAGAAGCACAGCTTGAACTCTTTCCAGCATGCCAGTTGGCTCCGACATTTCCAGTGGGAAGGGACGAGATGAGAAGATAAACACCTAAGTGAGCTGATGACATGGACTCTTTGAGTGGAGGAAAGGTCTGGCGTTGCCTCAGAGCTGACGACAGCACTCCCCTGCTGCTGTGCATTGTAGTCAGTGAGCCTGTGGCTACCATTTCTTGTCTTGAAGGAACAGGAACAGATGTGACATCTGGGACCACTTTTCCAGTCCTTTGCTGCCACAGCCTGGCAGAATTCTGTTTGGCACTGAATAAATGCCAAAGTACCAGTATGGGACAGAACAGAAAAAAGGCAGCTGGAAGGTATGAGCAGGAAAGAAGTCTTAGGATTTTTAGACCAAAGCTAATTAAAGGTAAGAAAACTTTCAATGGGGAACAAATTAGAATTGCCTTGCAGCAAACTTCAAATTATCTCCGATCCCTATGTAGTGCTCTCATAAACTGCTATCAGACAACCCTGAGCCAGTGAACATCAACTTAAATAACTTTATTCAGAGGAATCCTTTGGTCCACTTCTGCTGACTCAACCCCTGCCCCTACCCACAAAGGAGTGCTAAGAAAGGCATCTTAGGCTGCATGTCCAAACTCACTCTGTTCTTCAACTTTATAAAAGCAGGCAAAGCTACTGGAGGCTGCCCCCTCCCACCATCAATCCAGCTCCTGTTTGAGCCACAGGCTTAGTGGAATGGAGAAAAGCCATCCTGGTTAGAGCCCAGGAACTGGCCACTATTATGAGGACAACTAAACCCCAATGACAATGTGAAGTGCAATGTTCGCTCCTTCCAAAATAAGAAAAATGAATCCAGGGGAGGGGCTTTTGCACGCGGTAGGGAAAAACTCTGTTTTATACAGTCCTACCTGACAGAGCTACTTCCTGAGAAATCACCCATCTACCAGCCCTTTGACATCATCCTTCATGATGATGTATAGGGTGGGGTAAAGGATAGGAGACTTTGTGCCTATTTCCCAGGTAAGAGCTGAATTGGCTTCTCAGAGGATGAAGAGTAGAGCAGGCCCGAGCTTCACCAGAGCTGTAGGTAGACAGTTTGGCCCAGCCCAGAAGCCTCTTCACCTGCAGCTTACAGGGACAGCCATGATGGAACTTGGGCATGAGGGTCTGCAGAGACAGTGTAAGGAAGTAGAGGCTGCTACAGTTTCTGGCAGCAGAAAATAAGCACAGGCTTATTTGATCTTGTGTCCATCAGCTCACCACTGACATGAAGCAGTATCAGATCGCAGTAAGTTCTGGATCAAGA
This sequence comes from Lepilemur ruficaudatus, assembly GCA_963574885.1. Taxonomy (NCBI): domain Eukaryota; kingdom Metazoa; phylum Chordata; class Mammalia; order Primates; family Lepilemuridae; genus Lepilemur; species Lepilemur ruficaudatus. The sequence continues at coordinate 11,795 of CAUYRT010090366.1, read as the reverse complement.
ATTATGGAGAGTGGTAGGGATAACGGGCTGTAGAAACTATCATTTATTGAATACCCATTATTTCATATACTGTGCTAAGTGCTTTACATTCATTTTCTCATTTTAATCCTCACAACAACCCTATGAGGTAGGTATTATTACCATTTACAAATGAGAAAACAGGCTCAGAAAAAATTAGGTCACTTGCTCAAGGTCACACAGCTAGTCAGTTGTAGAACTGGGATTTGTTTGTTGCCGAAAGCCCGTGTTCTTTTTATTGTACCTATGTAGGTGGGCCTTGAGCAAAAGGTAATTTCATTGCTCAACTCTGCAAAGAGCACCTGGGAGTGGAGGTTGCCAGCCACACTCACCGCTGGTAGGGATGCATTGAAGCCGACTTGATGTTGGTTTTTATTCCACTTGGCATTTTCCCTAAAAGGAACATGAAGAAAGACATCTGAAGCAAGGGAAGATTTTCATGAAAAATCAGAAATGTGGTATCCTCAGGTTCCCTTCTGCCACTTCCTTTGTCATCTCAGAACCTGTGTGTGGCATCTGACCCTGGCTGGCAGAGATCAGAGGTGTAGTTCTTCACCCAGCTCTGTCTCTGAAGGTGTCTAGGAGCAAAGGAGTGATATGGGAGAATAGTGGAGGGGTCAGAACACACCCCAGCAGTCTCCTGCTCATCCACTCCTGGAAAAGATAGCTAAACCTTTAGACCCCCATTTAATGCCACAGGTAAAAGACTACCATGTTCTCTCTTGTTCTAATTGTCCCTTTTTCTACGCAGCTTGGAAGAAATACCTCTTCTAGCTGCTTACATCTATTATTCTCATAATTATTAAAAGTGAGCAGGAGAGAAGGCAGGAAGCCAAGAGCAAGAGAGACAGGATACAGAGAAAGGAATACATGCAGGACCGGGGAACTTGCCTCTTTCTCAATACCTGATGTACCTACCAAACGGTCTTGATTAAAGTCTGGCCATTGATTTCGCTACCTAAGAAGAGACAGTGACAACACACCTAATATCCAGAGTAAACGACACAGAAGGATAGTTGCGAGAGAGATGTGAGATGGGGATGGGAGAGGAGAGCAGTTTCTGTTACTCAAATTTCTTCCTCTCTGGTGCCTGTTGCAGAGTGTCAGATGAGATTTTTTACTTCTGAAAACTGTTTTCTGGGTCATGGTACAAAGGAAAACATCTCCAGGCCTGGGGATGCTGAGGTCCCAGATAATCTAGTTTATTTCCACTCCCCTGCTCAAAATCAACTACATTTTAACTCTTGCTACCTTACCTGATTGACCTGCTTGACCCATCTGCACCCCACTGAGCATTGGCTGCTGCTGGCTTGGAGCTCCTGCCATCTGCACCTGCTGTAATCCTGACGTTCCTGCAAGGATTGTCCCGGCTCCTGGCTGGCCTGGCTGGCCAGAACCACTGCTACCTGAAGGTCTCCAATTAGACAGCCCCTTCCCAAAGGCAACAGCTGCTACCAAGGCATTGGTGTCTGCAGGGTTAAAGGTCTGCTTGTTCGGCCGAAGACCTGAAGAAAAAGCAAGTAGGGATGCTGAAGTATGCCTCTGGCCTGGGACTGAACCTCGCAGCTGGAAGACCAGTGTGAATGCCAAGGTTTGGAGTCCTGACTTCAGCATCTAGACTCCCTCCTAGCCCAGAGGAAGAGCCAGAGGACTCCCAAGCCTATCTTACAATTCTCCCATCTCACTTTGTCCATTTCCTCCACCAGCTCCAGGGCTGGCCTTAAGTACAAAAGGCTAACAGAATGGATGCAAACCCTTTCCTAAGCAGTTCATTCTTGTGTCCTAACTTTACTACTAACAAAGTCACCATTCCTATTCCAGTGCTCTTATACACCTCTTCCTCTCCACTTTGCCACCAGTCCCTCCATACCTCCACTCTCTGATTCTCGCTCTTCTTTGCTGATTTTCTCCAGAAGATTTGAGCACATTTTGTTCAAGCTCTGGATCTGCTTCTGTAACACATGCAAATTTGTGCAGAGATTAGAGTAAGTAGGAAATAATACGGAGAAGTTTCCTCCCGTGCTCTTCCAGAGGCAACTTATATATAACCAACTGTGCATCTCTACTACACAGGATTGGTAGTGCCTAGCTTCTCACAATGGGATGGGGACGAGGGCAGCAGGGCAGGTACTCAGTCCAACCTGAGCCACATCAGCACCAATGCGGGCAGCATCTGTTGTCAGTTGCTTCTCCTGCTCTTCAACCTCAGGGTCAGGCTTGGTTCTCAGATGGTCAGGGACTACCTCATGGCTGAAAACGGGTACCCGGCCTTCAGTCTGCCGCTGTAACACACAGATTTTATTGATCCTACTATGCACTCAAGAAGATTCAATCTGGCCTGATACACAGTCCCTTCTACAGGCAAACAGTGCATTTTCAGGGAAAACACCACCTGAGATGCAATATCTAGCTTCCTAGGACACTGCCCCCTTCATTCCCATCTGTCATTTCTGTCTTCTCATGCCACTATCTCTATCAGACCTAGGGGCAAATTAAACTACCTCTCTCTGCTACATTTTAATCAAAGACTGGAAAACACAGTCACAAAAGGACACTTTTTGACTTCAGATAGATACTGGAAGAGAAAGGTCTCTGCCTTGGCGACACAGGCCTCAGGTTATCACAGCACTATTTGGGAGTGCTCTACCTCAAAAAGGACAAAAAGGCCTCAAAAATGCAGACTTTGCTTCTTATTGCCACACACTACTCCATGTTCAGAACTTCTAGAATAACTAATCAACAACTGTGCTCTAGGCTGTCATCTAATAACTTAATTTCCCAAGTTGTACCCTTTTCCTCCTCTTACCATGAGATCTTCATCTCGGTCTGGGGACAACACCAGAGGAATGATGACCTGGTTACGGAACAGTGGTGTCTTTTCATGCTTTAAGACCTTGTTCAGAGTGTTCAACTGTCCAGAGAGCAGGGCAAAGCTGTCCAGGACAGAGGGCCTGGTGGCGGTAAGAAGGTGTCAGAATGTTCTACCCCTTCCCTGGAGTGGTTCCCAGTAGTCTCTAAGCGGTCCTTCAGACTAGGAACACCCAGACTCACCCCCAAAAGTCTCATAGTCCTATGACTAGCCTAGGTGGGAACCAGATTGGCTAATAGGGATGATGGGGCAAGGAAAGACAGGCACACTACACTTTCAATTTCTGACACTGATGTAGAAAAAAGGCAGTTCATTGTTTGAATGAGGGTGAGGAATAATGACAAAAATAGGAGTGAATCATGGCTACACTATTACCACTAAAAATTTAGAAACTGGGTAAAAGTCACCTTTCCAGCCTGGAAATAGGATCCACACTTCCAGAGTAGGTTGGATTTTAAAGATTCAGCCACATCTGTGGCAAGAGATCCAGCATGAATAGAGCTGTAGTGGGAGGACCCACTGAGGAAGGACCTCCTCACCAGAGAAGTCACAAGGCAAGAATTAAAAGCTAGAAAGAACCTCAGTTGAGAAATTGAGGATTTCTCTACTTCCTTGCCATGGAACCCACTTGTTAAATGTTGTGAAACCCAGCTCTTTCCAAATCTAAAGATGTTTGCAAACTGATAAATGGTTACATCATTGGAAATGACCTATCCATCAGAAGGCCTGCTGCCCCCCACCCATGGAACCTTCCCCAGCTTGCCCTGACAACCCTTACCAGGTCAGCCTGTCATACTCGTTCTCCAACTTGTAAATGAAACTCCCCAGTGAGTTCTTCAGATCAGCCACTTGACTCAGCAGTGCATCTAAGGATGCCTCAAGCTGCTTCTCCTCCCTCTGCATCAACAGGAACAGTTGGTTACCCAGATAGACAGGGGCATGATGCATACAGAGGAAGGCTGAAAAGCTAGACTGTGCAACGCCAATCAGGTAACACAGGATCTCCTTGGCATAGGATAGTCAGGTTGTTTTCTATCTTTTGTAGTTGGGTGACAGACAGCATCAACCCTTAGACCTTTCAACCTGTTCACCTGACCCCAAGTCCTCCCACCAACAAATTCCTTTCTCCCATCATAAGCCATGCCTGGTTTTTCTCTGTATTAGGTATACCCTACTCTCCCTCATTGAGAAATTTTCACCAGATCTAATGCCTGGGGTTCATTATCTCACGTGCACCTCTGAAACACATGTACTCCAGCTTCCTCTGTCCTAGAATCTGCCTTATGAACCTGGATGTTCTTATCATCAAAACAACCTCTGGGAAATCGGCCTACTCACAAAGATTTCTCTGAATACCAGCCTTGCACTCCCCTCTGCCTTCCTCCCACCCACCACCTGAGCTTTTCATTTGCTCTCGGCATTTGATATTTCAACCTTCTCCTTGCTGAATTAATTTGCACTTGTTTATCTCTGTGTCAATATTCCTGTGCTTCTTTCTCGAGCTCAGTCAACCCATGGACATTTATTGAGAGACTATCAGGTACAAGAAACTAAGTGACAATGAAAAAACAAACAAAAAAGCTGCATGTGCTCCTAGCTACTAGACAAACAATTTTTTGGGGGCGGGGGACAAAGTCTCACTCTATTGCCCCAGCTAGAATGCAGTGGTGTCACCATCATAGCTCACTGCAACCTCACACTCCTGGGCTCAGGTGATCCTCCTATCTCGGCCTCTGGAGTAGCTGGGACTACAGATGTGTGCTATGTGCCACCACACTTGGATAATTTTTTCTATTTTTAGTAGAGATGGGGTCTCGCTCTTGCTCAGGCTGGTCTCGAACTCCTGACCTCATCCTCCCGCCTCAGCCTTCCAGAGTTCTAGGATTACAGGCGTGAGCGACCACACCCGGCTAGACAAACAATTTTAAATGCGGGGAGGGGGGGTCTGCAAAGCATTTCCTTCCCATCTATGGCCTCCTGTTTTACTCCACTTCTTCACCCTTAACAAGCATCGGGCACAGGTGGGAAGAATGATGCAAAACTGTCCTGCAAACCCGCCAATGTGCCTGACAGGAGCTTGATCCTGGATTCCACCATGGCTTCAGATTATAAACAGCTTAACTTTCAGCCACCTCGGCCCACAATTCCTTCACCCCCTCGGGCTTCTCTCCAATTATAGATCCCCTGTTACGTATGCATCCGACAGTTTAGGACCGGGCCGGAGCCAACCCACCACTTTCTTGAGCCGTCTTCTTGGACTGAATCCCAGTCTTTTCAAATTACAACCTAATCCCTTCCCACACGCAAGCAAGACAGTGCTGCCTCCTCCTTCCGTATTTAGCCCGAGTCTGTCTCTCTCCTGTCATCCGGGCTCCACCCCCACCTCTCATCTGCTCTCAATCCCTCTCCAGTTGGCCTCGTCTTCCATCCCACGTTCGTTATCAGCCACGAACTCTGTCCTGTCCTGTCAGTGCCAATTCCTCAAGCTCCGCAGCTAGCCCACTCTCGGTCCCTTTACCTGAAGCTGGCTAACAACTAGTAGGCCCAACCCAACGCTCACCTGCATTGCGGCGGCCGTGCAAAACACCGCCTCTTCCGTTTTGCCAGACGGCAAGCGCCTCTGAGAGGGCTGCGTTCACCAATCAGAAAACTTGGAACTCGGCCCTCCCACTAGCTTCCGGTTCCTGCCGGGAGCCGAGGTAGCCAGGTCAGGGGTCAAGAGTGGAGCACTCTCACTGACCCGGGCCGGCGCGGGTGATGGCCTCGGAGCGCCCGGAGCCGGAGGTGAGGGGCGGGTGGGCACAGCGCTGGGCCCCGAGATCCTAGGGGGAGGGTCCGGCGGGCAGGCGTGGCATTGGCCTCTTCCGGGTCTGGGGGTGGCCGGGCCGCATAGCCTCTGCTGGGACCGGCCCAGCCCCGAAGGCCCAACTATCAAGCCTCCTCCCCGCGGTCCGCAGTTTCCTGGGGGGTGGAGGAGAAACTCTTCACTTTGTTTTGGGTTTTTTTTACTGAAATTTCATCTGCGTCGCCGACTCTTTGACCTCATGATAGTGGTATTAACAAAACCTATATTTTGATTTCTGTTGCAGTTTCAGTGGGCAACACGGCAATAGACTGACTTTGCCGGTTTCTGCATTTCTTCAAACATTGGAATGCCATTAACAGCATGAATTAATTTAGTTCTAACGCTTATGCTTTTGGAAAAGCGGCTTCAGTTTCGTAAAAAAGCATTTGACTGGAACTGAAAGCTCCTTCCAATGTTGGCGCTGTTATATAGCTAGCTGTCTGTGTAACCTCGGGCAAGTCTTAACTTCCTGGAACCTGTTTCCTTCTTTATAAAATATTTGTTTTGTAGTGTGTTGTGAGGATCACATGTATCAAACCAGAAAAGGCATATGAGGTATTCTTTAGAAATGCAAAGGATCATGCAAGGAACTTTATATACATTATGTCATTCAGACTTGTGCAAGAAAGGTGGCAATATCCGTTTTCATTTACACAGAAGAAAACTGAAAAGTGAGAATGGTTAAGTACTTTGCCCAAGTGCTACTTAGCTGGATTAGTTTTGGATTAGAAGATCTGAGCATGAAATCTCAGATTTGGGTAAAAAAAAAAAAAACAACACTGGAAGAGGTGCTCAGTATTGTATTAAGAGAGAATATACTAGAAGATGGGAAGGAGGAGGAATGTGTATAATGATATAAATAGTAATCATTACTTATTGAATACTTACTGCATGCCAGGCACAATTCTAAGCACTTTACTGTTATCAGTTAATCCTCTCAACCCTCTGAAGTATACACTATTATCTAAGTACCAAAGATACACAGCTAGTAAGTATTAAAGCCAGGACTCCAAAACAGGTAGTATGGCTCCAGAACTTGTGTTCTCAACCGTAATGTTTATAGTATAAATAATAAAGTAGCCACAGGATGGTAAATCTCCAGTTCATTGGGATTTGGTGTGATAAGACCCAACATTGAATATGATTGTAGGAAACTATGCCTTATTTAAAAGAATCAGACTTGTTCACAGATGGTAGAATAGCCCATGCGTCAGAAATATCAATATTGAGAAGAACCGTGAAACAATTTGGAATATGTCTCATCATGGATTAAAATGAGAGGAAATGGAGGGATATTGTGTGGAAATGCAACATACCTTTTATGCAGATAGTCTAAAATGGCCCTGTCCTGTAGAAATCTAATGCAAGCCACATATATTAAATTTTCTAATAGCAACATAAAAAGAAACAAGTGAAATGAATTTTAGTGATTTATTTAATCCAATATTTCTAAAATATCCATTCAATATGTAATAAATATAAAAAATTATGAGATATTTAGCATTCTTTTTTTGTACCAAATCTTTAAAATCTAGTGTTGTATTTTACACTTACAGCACATCTCATTTTGGACTAGCAACATTTCCAGTGCTTAATAGCCCCACATGATAGTGGTTACTGTATTGAACAGTGCAGATCTAAGGTAATTTCCAGTCAAGATACAAAATCTTAGGAGTCTCATTCAGCCAATAGTTAAGCATTGATTAAATTCTTGATTTACATTTCTGAAAATTTTATCAGAAGGTAAAGAGAGTGAAGAATTCTAGCCCTGGGTGTAATAAAGTGGCTTAATTTTAGGGTTGTTAGGATCCCAAGAGAGAAAGATTGGGCATAGTCAGATTTAGGAAATCCTTCATTCATCAGATACTTGAAATATTTTATGAGTGTTGCTGTGGACTGAGAATTGTGCTAAGTATCAGGGTGGATACACAACACTGTAAGACAGACATGTACCCTATCTTTATGGAGTAAACAAGCATTATGATAATAAGTGCTGTAAAGGAGTGAGTGAGGGTGTTTGACAGAGGTTCTTAACCTACTCTTTTAAGAAGAGGGGGATTATGGATCAGGAAAGCTTCTCAGAGGAATGACATTTAAGCTGAGGCCTGAAGAATAGGTTATAAGATGAGGCAAAAGCATTACAGGCAAAAGGAATGGTGAAGATCTTGAGGTGAAAAGGAGCTTGGAGCCTTCAGAGAACTGAGAGGAAGCAGCTTGTAATGTGACAATGAGAATAGCTAACACTGAATGCTTACTAAGTATCTAATACTCATAAAATTTTCATAAAATAGACACTATTATTATCTCTGTTCTACAGATGAAGAAACTGAGGCACAGAGGCACAAAGTCAAAGCCAAATAGTTAACAAGCAGCAGACCCAGCATTTGATCCTAGGGGCTCTAGCACTAGAATGCATGTTGTTAGCTGAAGGGGGGATTGCTGAGAGATAAGGCTGGTGAAGAAGATACAACTCGAAGCCATGATAGAGGTAGGACTTTGGTGTAAAGTGGTAAGGAGGCTTCAGCCAGTTTATGGGAGAAAAATCCACGTTATTTCTTGGGAGTCTGTTAACAGAAGACAGCACAAGGGTTAGTTAGACAGCACAAGGATTAGAAAAGGCTCAAAAAATAATTTAGACCTTAATCACAAAGGGACGGGTGCAAAAAATAAATCACATTAATGAGATAGACCGTGTTTCATTCATCCTGGTATACATGGTATGCAGCACAGTGCCTGGTAATGTTTTATTCATTACAAATAGTATAAATGGTATGTAGGCCTCAATAAATGTTCCAAAGAATGATAACCTTCTTCTGTCCTGTTCTGACTCTCCTATTTAATTGCAACATCTGTATGATGATATTCTTCTCCACATGTTATTTATGAAGAAACTGAGGCCTGGAAAAATGAAGTAACTTGTCCAAGGTCACCTAGATAGCAAGTTATAATAGAGGCAGATTAGAATCCAGGTCTCTGACTCCAAAACCCTGCTTTATCTTTGCTAGACTACTCCGAGAGTATTGTACATCAGACTCAAAGGGGATTACTGTTGGGGACTTGAAGTTCTGTATGAGTGCAGATGCTGTGAGAACTAATTCGGGATTCTCAAATGTTAATCTGGAAGAATCACTTGGGGACTTTATTAAAATGTAGATTCCTGAGCCCCATCAACTCTGAATTTAGTTGGTCTGGGGTGGTGCCTAGGACCTGAATTGGCACTTTAATAAACACCTGTGATTTTGACACAGCTGGTCCTTGGATCCCACTTTGAAAAACACTATTCTAGCTCCTTAAATTATTAAATCTTCTGATTCTGATACGTTATATCTTGAAAGTGAAAACTTAAAGATGATGGTTTTTTGTTGTTTTATTTTTTTAGAGACAAGGTCTTGCTCTGTTGTTCAGGCTGGAGTGCAGTGGTGCGATCACAGCTCACTTACTTCGAATTTCTGGATTCAAGGGATCCTCCTGCCTCAGTCCCCCAAGATGTGTGCTGCCACACCCAGATAATTTTTTTATTGTAGAGATGGGGTCTGGCTATGTTGCCCAGGCTGGTCTCAAACTTTTGGCCTCAAGCCCTCTTACCTTGGCCTCCCAAAGTGCTGGGATTACAGGCATAAGCCACCATGCCTGGCCTCAAGAAATGATGTTTTGAAAATGTAGTTGTTGGTTTTGAAGGATCATATGTAAGGAGAAATGCTGCAAGAATGCTAGGCAAATGTTAGGCACATGTTCCTGGTTTCAGAAAGGTGGATTCTTTAAGAACTAATTGATGAACTAGATTTCATTTTGGCTGTGGATAGTCCATCATTCAAAATAACCTTCAAGGCAAGGTGGAGAAGTGAAAGCTGTACAGTAGTGAAATTTAGTGGCCTGCTAATAATCGGAGGAAAGCTTTCTAATAGCACTGTGTCCCCCATTTGATTTACCCCCATTCCCTCCTCACTAATCAAACCCTGCTCAACCTTCAGCATCATGTTCTCCTAAAGTACTAGCCTAGGCCAGGCTATTTTGTTACTTGTCGTCATAGAACCACATTCTTATCTCTTGGAGCACTTATTCTGTTTGTAATAATACAATAATTAGAGTGATTATTTGATTAGTGCTTTTGTCCTCCATCCGTTATAAAGTAAGTTTTATGAGAGCAGGGAATCCCTATTTTTGCTTTCCATTATATCCTTAGGATCTTGCCTAGTGCCTAGCTCTCTATAAATTTGTTGACTGAATGAATGAATGCATGCTTACTTTGCCTTTGTCCTCTTTGAAGTTGGATGAGGACAAGATGACATTTTGATTAAATTAGCAGAGAAATTAAGCTGGAGAGATTTACTAGAAGGAGCAACATTCTAAGCTTCACAATAGAATAATAGACTGAATTTATCCAATGTGATAGAACTAATTGAATAATTTTATGTGTCCAAAAAAGTCAGCTGAATGAGTACAGAATGGGGGATGTGTCTTAGCAGCACAAGTGAAAAAGTCATGGAGGTTTCCTGAGTCAACAGTATGGTAAAGCTTCAAAAAAAGCAAATATAACCTAAGAGAATCTGAATTTGTGACCTTACCTGGGTATTATGTTCCATTCTGGCCTTCCTATTTTAAGCTGAAAAGTAGACCAGCCTGAGTTTATTCATGGGCATGTAAGACATAAAATAGGAAACTTGAAACTATGCCATTTGAGACATATTTAAAGAACCCAGAGATGTTTATTCTGGAGAAGCAAAGACTCAGGGCTGTCATCACATGTTTGATAAACTCTCCTTTGGCAGAGGGTCAGACTTTCTCTGTGTATCTTTAGGAGGTAAAACCAAAAGTGGGTTAGATATTTTCAAGAGAACAGATTTCAAGAATGGGTCAAGATATTATCAAGAAGACAAATTCTGGCTCTGTGTGAGGACACTTCCTAAAATGCCAGCTGAATGGGGATGAGTACAAAAACCTGAAGTGAATGGCTCTGCAGGCCTTCTTCAAAAGACTGACTCAAAAAAAGCAAAGTAAACTGCAACGTCTTGTTATTACTAATATGTGCATTTATACAGAACTTTTTACAAGGTGCTTTTCACACATCATCAGGGTAGGTGGTGGTATTTTTACATTATAGAAGAGGAAACTGAACTCAAGCCCAGAGTCTCAGCTATCAAATCACGCTTTCTTTCCATAACACTGTTCTCTCTAAAACACATCTAATGGAACCTAAAGCAAATCTGTTAAAACCCCCGCTCCTACTGCCCCCAGGATTTCAGAAACAGCAAAAGAAAAAATAAGGTAATACTAGAAAAGAAGATACTAGTGACAACCTAGTAAAAACAACTTTTGTGGAAGCAAAGGAAAAATCCAAACAACAGAATAGGTTAATTTTTCCATAAAGTGGTTGAGGAGGGATGGGAACTCTTGAAAAACAAAAATCAGATGTTGATAAAAGATTGAAAAAGTAGGAATCATCTGTAAGAAATTAAGAATATAGCTGGAAACAGAAGAGAGTAAATACGGCATGTAAGAGCAATTTCCCTCATTCCTACATTCATTCAACAAATATTATTTGAATACTTAGTATGTCTTAGCAATGTGCTAGGTACTAGGGTTACAGCAAGGAACAATATGTAGACTTGGCCCCTACCTCCCTGGAGCTTCCAGACTTGTGGGAGAAACAGACATTAAAAAGTATGCAAATGATTAAACTCTGGTAGGTGCTTTGTGAATGCCTAACAAAGGGTCCTAATTTAGTGCAGATAGTCACGGCAAGATTCACTTATTTAACCCAGATTTGCCAAGATTTTAATCCTAGATGATGGGGTGACCAAGTGCCCCAACTCTGTCCTTATGGTGCTGACCCACAGACATGTGCTGACCCCTCTTTTAACCCTAGCCCAGTATGGGCCAAAACCCTTTATCCTTGGTTTTTCCTTACCTAGCTGAAACAGACTGGCACTTGAAAGAAAGTTTTTACTAAATACCAAAGAACAAAAGGAAAATAGTGTCTACACTAGCATTAAGATGATCTTACCTTGAGAAGAGTTGTACTAATTATGATTAGTTTTAAGTGTCCAGTTTGCTTTGTTTCTT
>CAUYRT010090365.1:0-91118 GCA_963574885.1 Lepilemur ruficaudatus | reverse complement strand
AGTAGTTGGGGAGTGGAATTAGGGGTCTCAATAGGAGAAAGGAATTCCTCTAAAACTGATTTATGTGATTAACTGTACACCTCGGTAAATTCACTGAAAATCATTTAATTGTACACTTAAAGTGGAGTAAAGGCATGATATATAAAGTATACTTCAATAAACAAATATCACTTACTTAGGGAGACTTCCCCCCCAAAAAAATATACCATACTTGAGGGAGGTAAAATATTAACAAATACCTCATTATCTTTCCCTCCCACATTAGGTGGGATTAGAAGAGTTGGAGGTCCAAAATCATTAGTGTGACTTATATAATGACAATAACTTCATATCTGGTTCTAAATAATTTCTTTAAAATCACTATTATATGAGATAGGTATAATTATTTTGATAATCATTACTACTTTGTCATTGAATATTTCTGGTTAGTCTCCCTTTTGGGCATGGGGTAAGACTGTGCCTTGGAGCCCCATCTGGCCAATGAATCTTGAGCGTAAGTGATGTGGGTCACTTCTGGGTGAATACACTTGGTTGAGAGAGAGCTTTCTGAGCACTTTCGCCCCCAGCATGGCAACTGGCAATATTCCAGACAGTGACTGCTATATCTGCCTAGGTCCTTGAGCAAGAGGACATAGAGCTGAGCCCCCAGTTGATTAAAGATGAGCATGTGGTTGTAACAAATATCCCCTCTTGCATTATGAAATTAAGATGTGAGGGTTTTTACTGTAGCACCATCCAGACCAATGTGACAGATCAAATCATCTTCCCTATTTAGAGACGAGGAAACTGAGGTAGAGAGTGGGCAACTGAATTGCTTCTGTCACGTTATCAGTAAGCAGCAGAAGTGAGTTTCCAGTCGGGCAATCTGCCCCCAGAATCTGAACTCACAGGCCTCTGCTGCTCTGCTCTACATTGACATTAGCCATCTACTGGCTGTGACACTTTCCTCACACACACAGAAACACACAGCTGCATGCATTCAAAATGAGAAGTGGATAATAATATAAAGAACCTGTTTAATAGGGCCAAACCTCAGAGAACCATTTTTCTCTCCTGATTGAGTACTCTGTCATTTTAATGGGACAATCATAGTTTCACAAATCATTTAGTTAAGACAATTTCTGGGATAATTACCTTGTCAGTTAAATTTAAAAATATTGAAATTAAGGTTGAAGTTTGAAAATTACTCACAGCTTTTTCTTTCTCCTTGTTTTATAAAACCACCAATAATGTCCAGAAATACGTGAATACTCTGATACTGTAAACCTGAGATCAAATGAAGTGTAATCAATTTTTCACAGTGGTTAAAAAGGCCCAGGGAGAAAAGCCTGCTTCAGCTGACTACAGAATCAGAGTCTTGTTATTTATAACATAAAATGACTTTAGTATATTTGCCAAAGTAAATTATTCAATAAATTTTTAAAAACTGATATTTTTTAAATGACCCAATTTTTGATGCTTTTAACATTAATTCACATAAAGTGTATAAAATTAAATACTAAGCATTTTACCATAGAAACAAAAGGCAAGAAAGGACATTAAGCTGCTGGTCTTCTTACTTTCCCTACAGTAGAGCAATATAACATGTAAACCCTTTTGGGAAGGGTCTAGGGCTGCGCCATCCAATACAGTAGCCACTAACAATAGGTGGCTTTTTTTAATTTAAAGAAAAGCACAGTCATACTAACTGCATGTCAAGTGTGATTCTCATGTAGGGTGACAGACTATGTCAATACAACATGAGTAAAAAGATAGGCATATGCCAGGAAGTCTGGAGGAGGGGAATTTTCAGCACTCTGTTCAGGGAAGTCATGCTAAGAAGTAATTTCTGATTTTAGTCTGGACAGTTCAGTAATGAGAAAGGCAAATAAATGTGGGAAGGACACTCAAATCAGAGGAAACCGTACAAATAACCATACAGACTTAAGAAGTCCTTGATGATTGGGGATGGGTATTAGGGGTCTCAATGGGGGGTGGGAAATCCTCTAAAACTGATTTATGTGAATAGCTGTACAACTTGGTAAATTTACTAATAACCATTTAATTGTACACTTAAAATGGAGGACATGATATGTAAATTACACTTCAATAAAGACAAAAAAAATAAAATAAGAAGTCCTTGATGCATTTGGGAAATTAGAACCAGTTTTACCAGGGAGTAATGAGTGATGAAGCTGTTAAGGTCAAGGGCGGGGCAGCCATTGAAGGCTTTACATGCACAAACACTTGTGTTTTAGTCTGTAAACTAAGCAGGAAGCATGAAAGTCTTAGGTGAATAACAAGGTCAGATTTGCATTTTATGTTCACCTGGCAGCTGTGTAGAAGCAATATCCAAGTAGGAGACCATGGCCATGACCTTGAAGAAAGACGTCTCAAATGGGGTAGGAATAGGGGATGCAGAGGGTAGAAGGCAAATTAGAAAACCGCTTAGCAAGTAAAATGAGTAGGGCTTGTTCAAAGATTGGACAAGGGAGTGATAAAAGGGAGACAGCAAGGATAGCTCCCAGATTTTTATGATGATAGTATTTATCTTCTGATGTAATTTATTATAGGAGATGTGAAGTTCTCAAATACACATGATCAATAAGTGTTTTTCAACAAACCCGAATCAATTTTGGATGAAAGTAGAAAATTATATTTTAAAAAAATCCTGAAAACTAACAAATTTTTATCAATGAATAAAAGAGAAAGATTATCCACAAGTCATACTTTTTGTCACTCAGATCCAGATTGCAGGGAAACTTTAGAGGGACCTTTTGTATACAAAAGCATCCCTATCATTTCAGCTGGTAGAGGCACATTACAGGACTTGTGTTGATTCTAAAGTAAGTAACCTATGAGGCCATGTCTTAGTCCATCTGTGCTGCTATAACAGAATATCATAGACTGGGTGGCTTATAAACAGCAGATATTTATTGCTCAGACCTCTGGCAGCTGGGAAGTCTAAGACACTGGCAGATTCAGTATTTGGCGAAGACCCTCTTCTTAGTTCATAAAGGGCTCTCTCTTCGCTGTGTCTTCCTATGGTGGAGAGGTTGAGGGATCTCTCTTGGGTCTCTTTTCTAAAGGAACTGATCCCATTCGTGAAGGCTGTGCTCTTGTGATCTAATCATCTCCCAAAACCTTACCTCCTACTATCACCTTGAGGGGAAAAATTTCAACATATGAATTGTGGAGGGGAAGTTACAGACCATAGCAGCCCACAAATAAATAAATAGAGAACAAACTTGGGTTTGGCAGTTTCTCTGTGCACAATTTAGTGATACAGGTTGCTCACCTGTGCTCCCAGTCCTTGGTTGAATACATCCAGTCCTTGATCCTTCATGATTTGATCAATAAATATATATTCAGTGGCTAGTATACTTACAATAGCTACTAAATCTTAAAAACAGAAAGCGATAGCAAAGGGTTTTATTCCAAAATAATTCCCAAAAGTTACTTTCTTTTTTTATTGAATCCTCTTTCCCTAGTAGACATTTTCAGTCATTAGAAAATTATTCCATTGAATCTAAAAAGTATTTATGAATGTCTACTATTCCTAGATACAATATTATTAAATTAAGAACAAAGAAATGAGCTCTGCCCTTACTGATCTTAATGATTTTAAACAATCATTCTAATATATATTTTTTTTACTTCCTCTTCCCTTTCCTGACCTCTTCTGGTAGCTATACAAGTGTTTTCTGAAATAGACCAAAGGCAAGTAGTTGGAGAAGAAATTCATTGGCAATTAGCACCTGTACCATCGGTCCCTCATTTAAAAAATAATTATTAGAATTGTAAAGATAGGTATAAATAATGGTGGGTGGGGGAATTATTTTGTTGTGATTCCCTAAAGAGAAATATAGCAAATATCCTCTGCCCAAAGGTGAATTTTTGGTATACTTTTTGATGTTTTGAAACAGAAGGAAGCTATAGTGACTCATAAAACCTTGAGTGAGAGCACAAAAGCTTTTGTCTGAATTTTAGAGTCTGCTGTGACACTTCCATGAGACATTACTCACTTGCAAACAAAAAAAAGTGACATATTTATGTTGTCCCATAAATGTACTCTGACTATCCTACTTTTAAATCTTCATATTTTTTCTTCATTATGACACTTCTTAAAATTGAGCATAAGCTAGAAGTAAGAATTTTTCTTGAGTAATCTGGTATTTAAATTGCGGTGAATTTAATTTCAATTATGCCTGGAAAATAAAATTCATTCATTATTTTCTTTAAGAAATACATTCATGTTGTTTTATAACTGTAATTCATAACAGAGCTCACAGGGAGAAGTAACTTTCATTTTTATAAATGAAAGTTATGAACTGATACAAATGTTTTAATACTTTTTCAGATTTTTCTGTTTTGTTAAGAAAAAATAATCAAATTTGAGAATAAGGCAAAAAGCATGATTGCTTGACCTTTCAATGCCATACTTGTCATGATCTAAAATTTTTCTTATCCTAAGGGTCATTATAACTCTCTAGGAGAATATACTGTAATTATTTTACATCTCTAAAAAAGTTATCTTGTAGAAAACTGATCATACACAGATGATTTTATGACTAGATAGACGTAAACAATTTCTGTCTAATAATGAAAATAATTCAAAATATTATGATTATTATTGCCTAGTAGGGTATGAACTATGTTGTATCTAATTTAGCAATCTAATTTCAGTGTTCATTCTTTTTCAATCTTTCCTATTCTGTTTTGAACCAGCTTTGCCATATTGCTGGTTCCCTCATTAGTGAGTTAATTACAACTTTTGCATGTTCTCACTCTCCCTGTGAGAATTACGGTGTTGTATTTATGTTTTTTTAATGTGAGAATTATATTTTTTCCATCTTGAGAGTTATATTTGAACAATCTAAAACTTAAATAATGATCTATTTATTTACCTTATGATGGTATACCATACATAAGGATCCCATATATAAAGATGTTATACATAACCAACAAAATTTCTAGAAATTTTTATAGATAAGGCCAAATTGATTTAAGTCATCTTGGGAAATAGAAAATTAACAGGTGTGTAGAAGATGAAGAATTTAATGTTTTGTATGAAAAATCTGTACAGAAGCCCTGAAGGGTCAGCCTTGGCTCTTGAACTTATAGTAAGATGATAGCCTAGTTTGTCCCAGTTGCCTGATTTATAAACTTCACATATTTGGTTAGTGATAATGGTTGCTGATCATATGTAAACTGACTTGCCACAATGCAAAGTAACACCAACCATATGTATTTGTTAATATTTCTATGAATAAGATAGTCTATGAACAAACATCTTTAGTGAGTAAAACACATTTTGAAAAAAGATAACGAATCTCTTTGGCTGATTGAATCATGCATGTTCTTTAATGGTACTCAAAATTTTTATATTATGGGATCTATTTATAAAACTTTTCCAAGATTTCCATAAAAATTGTCCCCAAAATAGAAGTCAGCATCTTGAAACAACTTGTAAGATTGTGGCTTTGATTTTTTTATTATTTTTCATGTTGCCAAGATCAAAGAAATTTAAAACATAACTTGATATATTATTGCTTATAAAATGTTGGTTTTTATTTCCTTAGTCCATCTTGAAAGATCAATTATTTAAAATCATCATGAACAATGGTGTGTGCCAACAGGCAGTACTCTTTCCCCTGGATGTTTATACTTTTACAAATATTAAATATATTTATTTGTAAAATAACATTCTAGGACTGAGGGTAAATATTGATAGAGCTTAATTTTGGTGTTAGTCTTGAAAAAATAGTTTTTGTTAATTTATAAAACATTTTAGAGTTTGTTTTTGAGGTTAAACTGGTTGGGATAGGAAGGTTAAAGAGGAAGATTTGTGGCTTTTATACTAGAGTGCAAGTGAGCATAGTCCGGGAAGCAGATATTAAGAAGTGGGCTTAGTTAAAATGACCTGTTCATCTTTCAATTTAATTAATTGAACTGATACTTTACCCACAGTGTGTTAGGGTGAGACCATTGATTGTAATTAAAGGACATGCTCCTGGAAGTTGAAATAATGTTTAAAATGCCCAAGAAAATGGTCCATCATTAAGAATCTAATGTCTTAAATATCAAATGACAATCCATTTCTTTCTGGATATTAAGATACTAGTGAGGTTACAGTGTTTTGAAAGCAAATTAAATGGTGCAGGCCACAGCCGCATCAATTGAGGAAGGCTTCCCTATGCTTTTGCTGTGGACAACTTAAACCAAGTTAAAGCTTAACTGTTGTCTTTAGATATGAGACTATCAAGGAAATCAGGACCAGCTGGTACCAATTCAGAAAAAACAGATTTTCTACTACATTTGGTAATGCTGAAGTTCCAAATGCTATCCTGGGTCAGTAATATCAGAATACCAGGCAACCTACTCTAATTGTGCTTTTCAGTTATGATAATAAACATTGTCATTGATGATGAGGTCACTTGCCTTAACTTAATGTCTGCATGCATGTAGAAAGCTTGATTGATGGGTTACAATTTAAGGAGCAATACATGGTAAGAAAAACTAAAGGAATTTCATTCTCTAAAATTTCTGTAAGTCATTGAGGCTCCCTTGAATTGGGCTTTCAAGTTTTGAGTTTTACTTTATTAGATATCTAAGATAAGAGATATTTCCTTCAGCACTTTTTTAGAAGTGACTAAAACTGTTACTAAATAACAAAGCCTTTCTGATAAATACGTTATTATTTCATATTTTAAAGTAACAGTGGTATAATAGGTATGTTTCTCCCAAAATTCCAATAGAATTATATTAAGATAATGGGAAGGTTTTCCTGTCAAGGGTACTAAAATGCATAATGAAATTAAATGCAACAACTAAAGCCTCATAAAGTACCCCCCAAATGAGAAAAGCTTTATGACAAGGCAACCTTATAACTTAATTGTACTTCTGTGGAAAGATCAAGAGTATATATCAAATTTTCTTTTGTGTCTTTAACTGCCCTTGCACAGTTCTGAGTCTAAAATCAGTACTCAGCAAACACTCAAAAAATCATCCACAGTCACAAAGAACATGTATAAAAGCCTGTGTTTTATTGGGCACATCTTCAGGAATTTATAAGATAGTATTAAGAGAAACTGAAAATGCTATACTTCCTATAGTGATCTTTAGTAGCATAACATCAGTGCATGCTGACTTTTTAAACATATAATTATGAAAATGAGATATAATATTTTGAACTAACTAAAAAAAATGAATACATTGGGGAAGATTTTTTTAGAAGCAACTTTTAAATTGAGGTTCCAATACCACCTTCAGTCAAGTGACAGGTTTTTCTGACTTCACCCAAATATTCAAATACCTTTGGATATAACAAACAGTATTGACTTATTTATTGTGTACATTGCCTAGTTTCTGAACAGAGTGCTTTGGAGTTCTGAATGGGGTAATACACAGAAGAGTAACGGCACAAGAAAAACATTTCGTCAAGAAAACAGCTTTCAGGGACCTCACCATCATATCCATGCATGTGGCAACATCTGGGTCCATGGAGTCTGTGTTGCCACCTGTGACTATGAATGTGGACTATTCATTTCTTTTCTGAAGTCATCCTCTGCACTTGGGCATTAGATCCTATCTCCTTTCACCTGTTCACCTATTAAAGACTATAACTCCAACTATTCTCTCCCTTCTCTTCTGTGAGATTAGTAAGTTGCCCTCTACTGCACCATCCTCCTTAGCAAAGGAACATGCTCTTATCTCTCCCACAGTAAATGAAAACAAAAACAAACTTTCTACTAATTCAATCTCTCTTGTCCCAGCTATCACCCCATTTTTCTGATCACCTTTATAGCAAAGTCCCACAAACGGGTTTTTTTTTTTTTTTTTTTGAGACAGAGTCTCACTCTGTTGCCTGGGCTAGAGTGCTGTGGCATCAGCCTAGCTCACATAACCTCGAACTCCTGGGCTCAAGCGATCCTCCTGCCTCAGCCTTCCGAGTAGCTGGGACTACAGGCATGCACCACCATGCCCAGCTCATTTTTTCTATATATATATTTTAGTTGGCCAATTAATTTCTATTTGTAGTAGAGATGGGGGTCTCACTCTTGCTTAGGCTGGTCTTGAACTCCTGACCTTGCACGATCCGCCCACTTTGGTCTTCCAGAGTGCTAGGATTACAGGTGTGAGCCACCGGGCGCCCGGCCCCACAAACGTTTATATACTCAATTCTCTACACCTTTTTTCTTATTTTCTCTTAAGTTTATTCCATCAGGCTTTCACACATCCATCTCTCCACCAAAAGTGCTCTTGTCAATATACTGTTGACCAGGGCCAGCTTCACGGGCATGTGATAGAATCCCCCTAGTTTAGCCTGCCCTCTGCAGTTGTACAGGGCCCTGAGCTTTGTTGAATGCTTTGCCACAATCTTGAAATTTTTAATCTTTGAACAATGGGGATTGTTCAAGGATTGAACAGCCTGCCACAAATGATACAGCCTGCCTTGCCAGTGACCTACATGTTGTTAAAGCCAGTGGTCAATCCTCTATATGTATCTTCTATGTTTTGGATATTTGTCCCATCCAAATCTCGTGTTGAAATGAAATCTGATTCCCAATGTTGGAGACGGGGCCTAAAGTGAGGTTTTGGGGTCACGGAGACAAATCCCTTATGCATAGACTAATGCCCTCCCTTGGGGATGATCGAGTTCTCACTCCATTAGTTCCCATGAAAGCGGGTTGTTAAAAAGAGCCTGGCACCTCCCTCCTCTCTCTCTTGCTTTCTCTATCATCACGTGATCTCTGCACACATGGGCTCCCCTTTGCCTCTGTCATGAGTAGAAGCAGCCTGACTCTCACCCACTGCACCAGAAAACTTGCATGCTAGTGTCATGCTTTTGTACAGCCTACAGAACCATGAACTAAATAAAGCATTTTTTAAAAATAGCCAGTCTTAGCTATTCTTTTATAGCAATACAAAATGAACTATCCTACTTGACCTAGTAGCAGCATTTATAAAGTCCATCACTTCCTCCTTTTTGACACACTTGTGTTTTTACATGGCTTACAATATACCTTACTCTCTTGGTTTTCCTTTTATCTCACAGACTCCTCCTTCTTGATTTCTTTGCTAGCTTCTCCTCATTTCCTTGATTTTCAAACATTGGGCTTTTTTTTTTTTTTTTTGTCTATTCTCTCCCTAGATGATCTCAGCCAATATCCAGTTTTAAATACCATCTATATGCTAATGACTATCTAACTCCCAACTCCCTGCTCAGGTCTGTCTACTTAAACTTTTTGTTTCCATCTTAAATGTAGCATGTCTAAAACATAACTTGTTGCCTTTCTCACACCAAACCTGATCCACCAATAATCTTCCCCATCTGTTTATGGTAGACATTCTTCCAGTTGTTCAGGCCAAAAATCTTAGAACTCTTGATCCTTTTCTTTCTCTCACATCCTACATCCAGGCAGTCTAGTTTGGTTTCACCACCAAAATGTTATCTGGAATTAAAGTACTTTTCTGCTCCTCCCATCTCTTACAGAGATTACTGAATAGCTTCCTCTCTGGTCTCCTTGAAACTATCCTTGTCTACTTACCTCCCATGATTTATTCTAAGAATAGCAGAGATTGGTCCCATTAAAACATAAATCACACAACACTCCTTTGCTCAAAACACTAAATTACTTCCCTACTCTAACAGGAGCTACAATCTGTCTACTGTAGAAAGTGGTCTACAATATTCTAAATGATCTGACTTCCTGCCGCCTCAATGCTTTATGTCTCTGTGTGCATCTCTAAATACCTTCCCCCTCCTTCACCCCGCCCCAGCTGCGTTGTTCTCCTTGTCCTTCCTCCAATTTACCAGGTGTACTCTCTGACCTTAGGGCCTATTCTCCCTGTCCCCTGTTTTAAGTTTTCGCTCAAATGGTGCTTACTGTTTATCCTACTGAATATGATTCCATCCCTCCCACCTTGCCTTAACACTGCTCTGTGTTTTTCCAGAGCACTTATCACTTTCTAACATGCAATGTTATTAATGTATTTGTTTACTTTGTATATACATTTATTATCTGTCTCTCTTCCATATAGGCAAGAGTTTTGATCTCTTTTTTCATTGATATATCCCAAATGCCTGGACTAGTGTCCAGCACACAAATGTTCAATTAATATTTGTTGACTGAATGGATGTTATTTAATGAAGCCTGAGTTTGTACTATATATCAACACCAATGAACAACACAATGATGGCAATGATAATTTCAATGGCGAAAAAATCATGGAGGTAATTGTAAAAATATAATTATATAAAATACACTATGATGATATCCAATCATGCTTCACAAACTCACTGTTGTATATATATTCTTTTAAAAATACATCAATTACATTAAGTAATAATACTATCTAGAAAGAAAATAAGAATATTTAAGCTTTGAAGAAAATACTGTTGGTTACATATTAATTCCAAAAACTAATGCATAAACATGCTGATGACAGGCATTACTTTCATGTAAGAGGTGCTGTATGTTCTGAGAAAAAGTCTGTGATGTATTTGTGGGTTTGGGTTCATATGTATTCTAGGGAAACTGCTTATACTTTAGTGCTTATGTGGTTTTAACTTGGAAATTATCTTTCTGTTTATGGAAATAATTTTTATTATATTTTCTTATTATAACTCTTACTATCCCTCCCTCTCTTCCTTACCTGAAGATAACGGTTAATATTTGTTAAGGACTTTTGTTTGTTGTTGTTAAGCAGGAAGTTGGGAAAAGAATCATGTAATATGTTCTATATAAGTATAGTTATGAAAGATGGTCTAAGATTACTGACATCCTTAATAGAGAATATTATAAAACTAGAAATATTTAATTTAAAATACTTTTTATTTAGAGTTTAAAAATTATTCCCTAGTATGACCAACTATGGCATGAAAAATCCCTTTCCTTCTCATCTACTGTTATGCTTTTTCTCTCTCCCTAGTGTTTCTCACTTTAAATATGACACGGAGACAAGTATTAATATAAGGGCGTGTTGGGCATTAGTGGACATTAACTCTAGCTACTTTTAATAGTTTCTGACATTTCTTTGTTCATGAAAGGGTAAATTTGTTCATACTGCCATGTTTAAAAAAAAAAAATCCAAAACTGAAACACAACCCCAACTTACAAAGATGGAGAGCAAAAGTACAAAGTAATTTGCAGTATGTTGAAGAAATAGTTTATTCTCTTCTTTGCTAATGCTTTTAGTTTTAAGCAAATTTGGCTCTGAAGGAATCAGGCAGGTGATGCAGTCATGATACTTGCAGGTTTCCTGGTAGAGCTAGAGATAGGCTGGGACCTGAGACAAAACCGAGAGGAAAAACAACTAACCTCAGCCCTTTGCCCAGTTTCTTCCCTGCCAGTTATCAGAGTTCACTATTGTTCAAGCTCCAAGGGTCACATATCTGGCAGTCTAGGGCTAGAATTTATTCTGAACAAGTGTTTTGTTTGGCTTTCAGTATTTAAAAAAAAAAAGTCAGCTACAAACACAAAAATTAGGAGATTTCATATAAAATTCCCTTTGTCTAGGTTTTCTTAAAAACCGAAAATGTGGTAACACAAGTCAGCATTCTCCCTTGGCAGTATTCTTAGAGCTGAGAAAAGACTACTTTTACACATAGGGCTGGAGCTCTCCAGCTCCCGGTCACCACCCAGCTGGCTCCATCCACGTAGTGCCTGTTCCTTCTGTGTCCTCCTGTTTTCCTTTTTCTGACCCTTGCTCTGCCCTCACAGAGATGGGAGACCAAAGGGTGAGAAGAGAGTGACAGTGCTGAGTTCCTCACTTCTTTCCTCTCACTGTGGTAGAAAGCTGATGGCTTCATATTTCTCCTTTAATGAGATTCTGACGTTCCTAAGCGAAAACAAAGCGTATTCAACTTTATCTGAAGGGTGGTCCCTGATGGAAGAAACAAATCTATCTAAGGAAAAGAAATCACATGACGTGTTATTACTACATTCTTATCTAGAGAACGTTGCCTCCAGCTGTGCAACACGCCTATCACCATTATGAAAGCCCCTCAGAAACTGCTATCTTCAAAACATGGGGATATAGGAAAGAAGAGGGAGAAAAAGTGATAAAAGGATTTGTTCCTTGATTTGGGCTCACAAAAATGAGAAATGAAGATTGTGCAAGGAGGGTAGATATTAATTATTTTAACAATTTTAAAACAAATTTTCTGAATCAATTATCTATATGCTCTATGTCCTGCCCTTTTGTGGTTTTCCTTCTGGTTAAAAACACTCAGGCGAGTCTTCTCATGTTCTTTTCTTAGGTGGATTTCTTCTGCCTCTTTTCCCTTTCAAGATCATCCTTCAGGAAACTTGCTCTGATTAATTCAATTTTAAGCAAACAAGGTATTTGACATGTTAATTGAAATTCTTGGAGATGATTTATCAGGATCGTCACATAGTCATGTGAGTATATTGATTTTAATCAAAGCTAAACTTCATAGGAGTTTTTATATATTGTAACATAGTCATTACCCGATACTCAACACTCAATATTTGATACTCAATGTTTTTGAAATAAACACAATTTTTATTGTTAATCTTTCTATAGAAACTAGTATAAGTATATATATATATATTTTTTACACAAATCTACCAATAAAAGATTGGTTAAAGAAAAAAAAGGCAAAGCAAGACCAAACAGGTTGAGAGAATTCAGGCTTTATCAATATTAGTAATATTTAAAAAATGGTGATTTGATTTCATCACCTCAATTCATCAGAGCCTGTCTATAAACAATGGGCTGTATTTCCTATTGCTACATGGATGAATGTGAATCCATATAAACCATACCAACACCATTATGTATAACTGGTGGTAAAACTTTATTATTCAAGTTTAGATGTAACAGACATCTTTGCTGCCTGAAGATTGTTTGCATAAGAAATACACCAAGAACATGTTTGTGAGTAGAAATGAACATGCACTATGAAAACAAAATAAAATAAAACAAAAAAATTTCATGTGTTGTAAGAACAGAACTATTATAGCCAACATTCTAATATTCAAATCAGGACTACAAATTGAATTCTTTTTCTTAGCAACATGAAATCATTCCATATGAAAGACATTTTCTGCTGGTGAATATTGCTGTAAGTTAATTTTACATTGGCATTTTGAGATGTTTCCCACCCCCTCCCTGCCCCCCAAATTATCCACGTTGTTGTCAAATAGTCCATCCTAAGGAATTTGGCATTTGTTATTGAGATAGTTGCCTTTGTTGGTAGCCATTAAGAAACTATGGAGTTATCAGCCTTGTAATAGTGTGCCTCTTCACAGTCAACACTATAGCTGCCCAGTTAGGATATTTACAGCTCATCTTTAACACACATGACCCCAACCTTTTCTGGCCCATGGGAACTGAGAGTTTAAATAATCCCCTTGGCCACATAATAATACTTGACACTCCCATAGTGCCTTTCAACCAAGGATCGCAAAGTGCTTTACAAACAAGTACTACATTACCATTATTATTATTATTACTATTAATATTATATATTTTTTCCACTTTACAGCTGAGGAACCTGAGGCACAAAAAGAAAAAGTGATTTGCTGCAATTCATATATTGAAAAAATGACCAGGAGTAAAACCAGGATTGAGTTTTGGGACTTTTGGGTTTTGAAGGACCATTTTCTCTGATGAAGGGTAAACATTATTTCTATGGTAGGTTAAGTTACTCTTGATTTTTTTCTAGTGTAGGACGGAGTGCAGCTTTCAGCTCTACCCTTCTGTTCATGAGAACATGAGCATACATATCCAGTTTCCATGTGTGGATTACTGTTGAATTTCACATTTTCTTTATTCCTACCTCGATTTGCTTCTGCCCTAGATCTTCCAGAGGTTCTAGTTACTGCAATTAAGCAGAACGCTTTCTAAACAACCGCACCACGATCAGGAACACGTGAGTCCACTGTCCATGAAACGGCAATGGAAAACCAAAAGTAAGTGCTCTGCAAAGAAGCCATGTCTCTGCCCTTGGCCAAGTCTTTCTTTGGGAAAATAACACTGCCCTCCAAAGTCCTGATGTGTGTTTTCTATCCTCTTCTCATTTGCAGTTGCCTGCTGATAGAATTCAACCTAATAGTACCTACCTTTGGTTAGCATATTTAGTTTCATACTCAGGTTGCATTTCAATTCCTCAGTTTTCTCCTGTGTCTAAGACAGTCAGCAAGCTTTCCTTTTTTCTTTTTTGTTTTGCCATGGCCCTCAACCCAAAGACAGTAACTGTGAGCTTGTCACAACTTTAGGCAAAAGGCTGGCATACAGCACAGAAGCAGAGCACCAGCTTCTTTACTCCAAGTTTCCACTGCTGGACGGCAGATATCCCTTTTGTAGAAATGTGTTAATTTCATTAACTAAACAGGCAGGCAGTTCACAGGTCTCAAGACAGGTCACTTTGTGATGTTTTGCAGCCACACAGTAGGAGGCTAAAAATTATTTTAATAGCACTACCGAGACTCTTCAATTTATTAAGAAGAACATATTTCCTCAGGCATTTTAAAATATATATACATTTAATATTTTTTGGAGCTGTATTTGCATTGGATCATAATAGATTATGTGCACATGTGCAATCATAAACATAATGTGCTACCACAGGCTTCAAGAAAGAGCTATTAAAGTTAATCACTTTTATTCCCCTCTCTTTAATATTACCTTAGAAAACAATCCCATGCTTGTTTGCTCTACAATCTACCTTTACTAAAAGAGAACAGTTTAGAACAGAACATCACTATCTTAAAAGTTGATTAAAAAAAAAAAGTCTCAATATGTCATGTAGAGAGTATTGGGCACACTCTTTTCCTCTCTGACTATAAAGTTAATGTTTAGAGCTCTATCCTTTCATACTTAGAGTCGTGTAGTGTCTCTCTCAATCCACAAACTTCTGAGGTGGGCTGGCTCTTCAGGATTTTTCTATCCCAAACAACAGAATGAATATTGGAAGTGTGAGAGTGAAAACACATGAGGTTTGTCCTGGTTTAAAGTTTGATCCAAAACTTAATTCAGAATATAGACAAGTAATTTTGAAGGACTATCAGTTATGGCATACAATTTTAGCTGGCATACAGGTTATCATAGGGGAAGCCTTTTCCAAGAAAGAAAATTCCTAAATAATTGTGAAAGTCCTCAAAAATAGGTTAAGTACCTAAATATCTCACTTAAAATCACAATTTAAGATAAAATGATTCAGAAATCTTAAAAACAAAAGATGGAACAAAGGCTTTACTAAGTCAAAAATAAAATATTTTAGTGTTATGATAAATTTTTGTCTTTTTTTAAAAGCCCAACCTCTTCTCCACCAAAATATGTATCGTAATGAAAGCAAAGATGAAAATAAAATAATAAATGAGTAAGGAATAAAATCTATCATGTCAATGCTATCCAAAAATATTCTACTGAAAAGTGGACTGACCATAAGTATTCCAAGAATAGTGATATGTATTTTCCAACACTAGTCATTACTACTGTCTGTCTGAGAAAAAAAAAATTGCATGAAAAAAAAAAAAAAGAAAAACAAAACAAAGGCATACATGCCAAAAATGAACAGCCTATTTGTTTCTGACATAGTGGAGAAACTGCATAATGAACAGTTTTGCCCAAAAAGTAATACCTGCAATATTACCCAAGTTAACCAAACTTCCGGTATTTTGCTGATTTGAGCAGTCTATGTAGAAAATGTTACTTGAAGGGATTGCCATAGTGCATTTTATTAAGAAAATTATTGTTATTTGGGAAATCTTTTTTTTTTAGATCTTTAATTGTCACCTTTCAAGTCTGGCTGTATATTTTGAGATGCATCCATCAAAATTCCTAAGAAAGATAAATTACATCACATAATTTAAAAGTCAAAGCTCCTCATTCCACCTCTTTATTTCAGTTTATGTGAATATTAGAGCTACGCGACAGACAGGTGAGATCAGAATAGGGCCCTTTAAACAATGAAACTGAAGCAGAGGACTTAGTCCTGATTTCTGTCTCTTGCTTTCTCTTTTCTTTTTTTTTTTTAATATGCAAACGAAAATGCAAAAATGAAAATGACAACACAACATCAGAAAGACATTTTTAACTTCATTCACTACAACAGTCATGAACTGGTTGAACTCTACCTGCCATCCAACTTTAAGAAAGGAAGACCCGGCACTGTGAAAAAGAAACAAAACCCAAACAAAACAAAACAATACAAAGCAACTGCAAATTAATGTAAAAATGGAGTGCAAATGTGACTACAGAATGCAATAAAAACATCAGTGCTGCAGATTCCAGCAACACTTATCAAAATAATTTCTGAAATGTTTCATCTGAAACATAGACAAAGCAATAAAAAGAGGATATATGTTTATCATCTTAAGCATAACAATGTGAGTTAAGAGCTTAAAAGTTAAAAAAAAAAAAGTACTTGGAATGAATAGTGCTACCCTTTTTTTCCTAAGTAGGCATAAAAATATTTTCATTTCCTTCTTGTTTTCCATACCATTATATCAAGAACTTTCATTTGTTTCATGTTACCGTTTACAACTTTAATGCACACACACACACACACACAAAAAGATATCTACTGCAATAGAAATAGTTGCTTCATTACCTTGTTTGCTACATTTGCAAATGTAAACAGCTAGGCAGAGCCAGAACTGACTCTAATGCATGATGGAATATCTTTGTTGCATACGTACACTGTAGAAAATAATTATTCAATATGTCAGGCACCATTATTTGAAATGTAATACATTAATATTTACTAGAAAAATAAGTTTTTTTTTTCCTATTTGTTCTCCCAACTTCTTTAATGAAATAAGTTAATCTGACAGTGCATCCAGTAGCTTGTAATATCTTCTACATCTCCGTGGCAAAAAATAAACTACTGGTTGGGACAATATAATGCAAATTATTAAAGTCAGTCCTTGTACATACATCCTTGTAGCAAGCATTGAGGCTCGACTAACAGCACCTTTAACCAATTATTTAATGTTCAGTTATTTAGCCCTATTTCCCTGAGCAGTTATGCTGAGGAGCTTTCCCTTCATGGATAGTTTTTACAAAGCCTTAAGTATTAAAAGTACTATGAAGACATACTTCTAAGAATCCTATTTAATGCTACTTAACTAAACCTGTATACATCTAATGAAGGGATTGACTGGTACATATACCAACTGTCAGTCTGTGGTAACGTAACCTTAGACATTGCCTGACCACAAAGTTTGGAAATTATATTTAACCGAAAGAAAATAAATAAATACAGCAGGTTACCTTGTGGAGAAATACCATGTGTTCTAAACAAATTAAACCCATGGTCTGACATCTGTATCCATCTATTCCTTTGAACTGAGGGGATTCCTTTAGTTACAATGTGCCAAGTGAGATTAGTGACCAACAGGAGGCTTAAAAAAAAAAAAAAAAAAAAAAAAAAACAACAACAAAAAAAAACAAATCCAAACTGATTCCTCACATACAAGAAAGAAATATCTGGCTAAAATAAAATTACTACATAAGCATTGAGGACATTGTTTTTTAAAATGAATATATATGGACAAATGAACCTAAACTGCAAACCAAAGGACTACTGAATATTTGAACATCTAAAGGACAAAAATATCAGAGAGGGTGTGCATGTGTATGTACAGGCAGGGCTGGCCAAAAACAATGTGCCACCATCTGTCACGTTTCCTGCTGCTCTCCAACCAAGCCTAACCACAGCTCGCATTTCTTGGTAAAATCTGAAACATAGTCAATGAGAGGAGACTGATTTGAGAGGGTGCCATTTGCCTTGCATTGCCCTGGAGATTCAATGTCTCCTCCATTTGCCAAGGATTTCATGATACTTATAAATTTAGACAAATTTATGGGTTTTTGAACAAATGGGCCAATGGCCAGCCCAATACTGTTTTAGTATCATAATATGGAAACCCTTTCAAATTCTAGACAAACATTAATTATAGTCTGGTGATACCACTTATGGATTATTTCCCCAGTACACATTAGCCAAGATGATTTCGACTTACTAGGCTTTAAAAAATGATTGTTTACCATGTTCTATTCTTTCTCACTGACCATTTGTCTCACTTTTAAATCTTGGTAACCTACTCATCAAAAGAAAGAATAATAAAAAGAAGGGACTTTCATGTTGGATAAGGCAGGCTCTATGAAGTATTTTTTTAATAGGTCTTCGTAAGACATTACAAGCTATTGAATTCCCATCAAGAAAACCTATTTCTATTTAATTGTGCTAAGTGCTAAGGTTTTACTCTTTAGGTTTTCCATTTTTTTCCACTTGTGCATTGTTCCTATGCAGGCCCCTCTGGATATGTGTTGTGAAGTCATATTTGTCCGTGCAAAGATGCTGGCATATGCTGCACTGGAAAGGTCCACTGTCACCATGGCAACTCATATGCAAAGCATACATCACTTCATCCAGAAAGACAATGCCACAGTGCACACATTTTGTGGAAAGTTCATCTTGAGTACTTCTATCAACTTTCTCTGTTTTTACTACATTCAAGGGACCTTCATTTTTTACATTTGGTGGTGCCTTCGTTTTCTCCTTGGAGGCACCGTTTGCAGTTGGCCCAGGTCTGGAATGCTTGATCGCCAAATCTAGAGGAATGTCATTGTCTGATCCAACAGCTGAAAAATGAGGAGGCAGATTGAAGGTGGGATAAGGCACATAGTTTTGGCAAGGATTTGGTAGGCCAGGCACATGACTCAAGTAGTGCGGATTCCCAGGAACGGAGAGCTTATATTTACTCCAGAACCGCAGCCAATCAGCTTCACTCTGGAAGTCATTATGTACAAAGGGAAGTCCAAAAAGTGGGTACTGGTACTTTTCAATAGGGCTGCCTGGTGGTGAATAATTTGGGTGTTTCGCAGGTCTCATGTACTTTTCTATAGGACTGCCTCTCTCAGAACTTCCTTTCCCTTCAGATATGGATGAACTATTTCCTGGATCTCCAGTACTTTCCTGAGGACTTTTTATCTGAATGTGCAAAGGTTGCATCCTTTTGTGAATATCCAGAGTTTGGCTGACCAGGACTGGCTGTTGAGCAGAATGGCTTTTAGTCAATGAACCCTGGGCTTCGTATTTACTTAGGCTTGGGAGTGGGATTTCTCTCTGGTGACTCTCAGCTAAGTGATCTTCTGACCTTCTCTCTAATGGGCTTCCATTGACTTGCTCCTCACTGCTAGCTCTCTGCTGTTTGCTGAGCTGCTCAGCCTGAAGTGCCTCTGGGTTAAGGCGCTTTCTTGTTCTTCTCCTAATAATCTGCTCACCGTTGTTTTGTTTAATGATGTTTAAAGGCCTGGGAGTCTGCAGAGAACACACATAATATATAAAAGGAAAACATTAAAAATACATTAAAATGCATTAAAAATTCCTCACAAATATAAACCATGCTTAAGTTCAAAGCAAGGCTAGGCTTTATGCTGTAGATTTACTAAATCTCCTCCTTTT
Organism: Lepilemur ruficaudatus; assembly: GCA_963574885.1. Lineage (NCBI taxonomy): Eukaryota > Metazoa > Chordata > Mammalia > Primates > Lepilemuridae > Lepilemur > Lepilemur ruficaudatus. The sequence continues at coordinate 71,695 of CAUYRT010090365.1, read as the reverse complement.
GCCCTAAGCAGGATCAGAGGAAGTAACCAAAGTGTACTACTATTTTAGCCTAATTAAATCATGTCCATCTTTGCAGGGAGGACTGAAAACTTTAATGTACTTGAAAACAGCCTTTCCAAACTCAACAGATTCGGGGATTGCATCATTCAGTGATAAAACTATATAGAAAGTTACTTGAAAAAATGGAATTTTCCTGAAATATTTTTCAGTTTTTGAGTTGTGCATTAAAATGTCAACCTAGTAACATGGAAGATATATATCGATGACAACAGCTGAAAAATATGCATTGCTATGGGCTGAACGAATTCGTCCATTGAAGTCCTTGCTCCCATTGTGACTGTATCTGGAGATAGGGCCTCTAGGAAGAAATTAAGGTGAAATGAGATCATAAGGGTAGGGCCCTAATACAATACGATTGTGGCCTTATTAGAAGACAAAGAGAAAGAGACCTGTCTCTACCATGTGAGGACACAGCAAGAAGAATATTATCTACGTCAGGAAGAGAATTGCCCTCACCAGAATTAAACTATGCTGACACCTGATCTCAAACTTCTAGCCTTCAGAACTGTGAGATAACAAGTTTTGGTTGTTTAAAGTTACACAGTCTATGGTATTAATATTTTTTTATGGCTGCCTAAGCTGACTAATACATGCATGCTTCTAAATAACTGCAAATGTCAATAGAAAGCATTAATATGACAGCATAAATAATCAAAGACAAACTGACAGAATCGTGAGGGAAGATATGCTATATCCGAGGGATTTTTCCTCTTTTATTTCCCTTCCTTTAATAATATTTTATATTCACTATGGAAGATTTTACTTTTTAATAGGTAAAATGTTAGTTTCATGTTAAAAAATCTAAATTCGTCTCTAGCTTTGGTACAAATATCTCATCTGTCACTCTGTTCTCTACTTAAAGTGAATGCTGACTTTCATTCAGCTTAAGTATTTTATTCGCTTAAACATTACATGATTGGTATTTATGTACATGTTCAACAGGTGTTTATATTACATGACTAAAATCCAAGGATAAGACTATAATAGAAACTTGTAGTAAGAGCTCTGACTTTGATTTATAAAATCAAAAGAATAAGTTTAATAATTTAATGCATATTATAGATTAAAAATTTAGGAAAATCTTTTACATGGGCTAAAGTGTGATTTTTCTAAAAGTTGTTGAAAGCAGGAAATAACTGCTACGTAAAATATGAATAGAAACAGTATGTAATTTGTAAGTTATTCCTAGAAAGGATGTACTTTAATGCAAGGGAGTACCTTTAATATATTAAAAAAAACAGTACAACTACAAATCCTTTTTGGAATATTTCTGTTGTCACAAAGATACTTTAAAGGAAAGTAAAATAACACACTTGTTACTGAAAATTTATTAGTTTCAGAGAGAAAGTGTCACATAACTTGGTTATGCCATGTGTATTTATTTTGTTCAGAATGTTCAGGTTTACAAAGAGCTCCTATTAGTTTTATAACAATATGCGGTATGTAATCTCTATCCTGTAAAGAAACCTAAGATTGACATCAATTCCTTTTTAAGCTTTTGTAACTTTTGTGTTTTATACACATTTATGTTTTTGACATGAAATGTGAGCATAACCTTTATGTATTTCAATTTATATAGTTTTACAAAAACTTAAAACTAAAACCATCTTGCTTCCAGAGAGATGAATACTAAAATAACTTTAGAAAATAGTTTAGTTTATATCACAGTGGTTAAATTACCATAACCTCACAGAAGAGTAGTTTAATTAATTCTTGGCCTATGATTGGCCAGAGTTCAATTAAAATCATTAATGTCAGTACTCATTAAATGTAAGCTTATTGCTGTGCTTAAATGGTGAAGGTTAAAAAAGTTAAGGTGGAATGTGGCAGTGGTGATGGGGGGGACTCTTTCTACTAGTACATGCCAATAACTAAGGTTTTTACAGTTTTCTACCAATTAGTATTGTTGGCAGCATGGATTTTTTTAAGAGTGCTTCCAGTGGTCCATTTATGAGGATGTTTTGTCTAAAATGGTATTCCCTGTAGTTGGAATGTATTCACTGGCTTGTGCTAAGAGCTATGGTAAAATGCCAAACAAAATGAAAAAGGCACAGGGAAAGATTTCTGTTTACTAAACGGGGTATTCCTGTTTTAAAGTCAGCTCTTGTCAGCAGATAAACTTTCTAAACTAAAAAAAAATACATTTTTCAGGAAGTCAAATGGCTATTCAGATGGGGGATTTGTGAATCTAAATTTTATTACAGAATTCTAACTAAAATTTTGGAGAAAGTAATTCAAAGGACCTCCATGAGCAGATAAACTTTCTAAACTAAAAAAAAATATATATCTTTCAGGAAGTCAAATGCATAGTCAGATGGGGGATTTGTGAGTCTAAATTTTATTATGAAATTCTAATTAAAATTTTGGGGAAAGTAATTCAAAGGACTTCCATGAGCTGAAGCCAGCCAGAGATCTTAAAAGGCAAATCACATTTGCACCTTACTCTACGTTGATGTGTGTACTATTTAGGACCACGGGATCTCACCCAAATACCCACCGGAAGCATTGCTGAGATCCACATGAAATTCTTTGGTGCAAGATCAGTTCAGACCCACCCTCTTAATGTGGCCCTCCAGCCCTCAAAGCAGCCAAAACAACGCTTGCAAATTCCGAACGTAAACTAGAAAGTACGAATTCTTTCCCTCTATTTTATACTAAACTTGGGAGAGTTTTTTTTTTTTTAAATTTTTGTGTGTTTGAAACTTTTAAATTGATTTCTCCCTTCTACCTGAACTAATTTCACCAAATGCTGATAACCATAAGTTCAACTATCTGTTATGTGAAGTTCCCAGAAATCAATCATTTTCTTTTATATCAAAAGAAGCATAATGCATTACTAATGACCTCAAATGTATCTCCCCATAACATCTAAGCCCCTTTCACCATAAATCACATGCACACTCAAAGTGACTGTATTAAACAACCCTGCGGGGCAGACATTGCAAGCCAAGGAATGGGACTTATCACACTACAGACCAGCCAGTACTACTTTACAAAGCTTTTCCTGAAACTGGAACAAGTTCTTACTGAGTGAAGCTTCTGGTAGAGGCCACACGCGTTGCATACATATCCGCCATTTGCATTCTTTCGCCAGAGAGAGGTCTTTGTGGTCAGGCAATTGGCACAAAAAACACCGGAGCCTCTACGCCTCTGAAACAGAGGGAAAAAAACCAAGGTCAGAGGTGAGTCACATGATCAGTGGAGTTAGACCAAATCAACCCAGGAGTTTTGTCTTTAGACTTGCAACAATGACAGTATAAAACCACACTGCCCATAATGAGGTCAGGTTCAATTGTGTTTAATAGGCACCACTGATTTTCATTATAATTAACCCTACAGTGATGGATGAGGTGTGTGGAACACCAAAGGCTTTTCACAGAAACAGCTTTAACTTTTTGAACTTTGGGTTTTGTGCCTTTAATGATGGCTCCTAAATGCTGAACCCTAAAATATACCTTTTAAAAATGTCAAAAGAAAAGTCAAAAAGACAGAACATGGCAAATAAGTTTAATATACTTTGCAAAAGGAGGAGCACATGCTACCTGAGCTTTAGAATACAGTCAAGCTTGGCACAAACGCAGCATATACACCATTTAAAGTTAAACCTGATTTGTGTGTTTTTGTATGTCATTCATGTAACAGAAGTATTAAGAGAATATAAGGCGCTCAATTCTGGTCTTTCATTTGCAATTGTAAAATCTGAAAGAGAACGCCCTCTATTTCCCATAAGCAGAGATGACCCATAGAAACTTCAGCCAAGGAGAAGTACAGTATTACTAATGAGAATCCTTATGAGGTGACTGCTCAAGCTAGACAACATAGTCCCTTCAATGGCTATTTATTTATTTTATTAGACTTAAACTTGGAAATCGCAAAGGTTTCCGAATACAAATTGATTTTAGTGGCCTGAGTTCTGTTATCAACAGATTCAAAAATAATCTAAAAATATTTAAAGGCAGATAATTAGTATTACTTGTTCCATTCTTGCTATCAAGTAATGATACCATTAAACTTCTCATTTAAACAAAAGTCAGGCTGTGTTTGTAGGCACAAATACTAACAGGCAGGAAATGGAATTCTTTTGCTGAAAAAAAAAAGCCTGAATTGCAGTTCAGCTCTCCTTTCTCTAGGAAGCAAAGCCTTTAATGATAAAATATGCATGTTAGATAAGCAGTGGAAAAAGTCTTGCTGGAACCTAATTTTATTATAAATTAAATATTACAAATGCTGTAAGTCAAAATTTCAGGGATTCATAAAATTTAGGCAATTTATTTAACTCGAGTCCATACTGTAGAAGAGTGGTCTCCCTGCCAAGAAAATACAATGGTTATAATTGTACTCTGATACATTTCAAATGGAAAGCTTTCTGCAGACATAATTTTGGCTTCAAGACTGGAACACTTTCTTGGCACTGAAAGGGCATTTGATTCATCGGGTGTTTCACAATGTATCACTAAAAAGACCTGGTGAGCAGCCAGTTCCCTATAGGGTAATTTTTCCATCCAGATGCAAGTGCTATCAGAGGCCCTCGTCAGCTAAACTAATTATGATCTTGCAATTGCTGATGCCTGCTCACTCTAACATTCGACATCCTCCATTAATCATCAATACAAGGAAAATGAATGAAACATAAAGAAATGAGGGCTGGTAAGCTGCACAGCCATAAAAATCTGAAATGAGAGCAATAACTTAACAAGATCGGGGGAATGTTTTTAGTGAGCACAAAGTCAGGCTAACAATTGCCCTTTTAAACCAAGAACACGATTTCATTAGTATAGCAGGTTGTGCTACTTTAGGTGATGTAATAAAAGCTAGATTTTCACAAAGATTATCTCTGGCTCCCCTTTTCCTCCCTCCCCACACCCAAGTCAGAACCAGGAATGCATCGAAAGTTTCTAGATCTCAGTAACAGCAGCACGGAACACTGGGTGTCAGTCCACAAGTCCCTATTGGAACCTATTGCAAAAATAGATTGTCCTGCCTCCCCCAAATCAGTGAACTGTTAGAGGTTGTGGTTATAAAACATCCTGAGGACCCCTTTATGCAAAGTCAGCTGGGAGCCTAGTTAGGTTATCATGGTGAAACTTTCCTGGGACCATCCTGTCATTTTCCTAGGTCTAAATAACGTATTTGGCAAATAAACACCAACTTGATCCACACACAGGCAAAGTAAATGTCCACTCGGAAACTAACCCACGTATATGGCTGAGACTCAAATATGAATGTGCAGCCATGCACTCCAGCCTGCTTTTCTTTGCCTATGCCCTGGGTGCTTGACACAGCATGCCAAAGTGGGTGTAATCCTGATTTCAGTGAGCATTTCAAGCCTTGCACAATTTGGTGCTTAATTCTCTTGCAAAGAAAATGCCCTTCATTAGTTAGAGGGAAAATCCTGATATTACACCACCGGTTTCCACAGGCATATCTTGCTTTAAGCAGCACTTATACTCCAATATAGTTTGCTACGTTTTAGGCAAACAGTATTTTTAAATGCATCAGAGGTACTTCAAATTCACTTACTCAGAATCAGTTTAGCATAGAGGTTAATAATCAGATTTAAGTGTGAGACAAACCTGTATTCAAAACCTGTCTCTGTCATTTCCTAGGGGCAACTTTGGGCAAGTCACTTAACCTCTCAGTGCTTAAATTTCCCTCGTCTTAACAGTGTGAGCTACTGTGGTTATTATGTGGATTAAGAGATGCAATTAAAACAATGCCAAAGTTGTAGAAAAATGCTCCATAAATTAGCTACTTGTCATGGGATTCAATTGTGATTTCTTTTGTATGAAAAAAATTTTGTTAGCTTTGTTTTCATCCCCTTGATCTCATTATAAACATTTGACATATGCTTAAAATATATTAAATGTATTTCACTTGTACCAATCTCATCAAATATGAGAATGGAAAGTTGAGTCAGAGTGAAATACCTAGGTGTTCACACATGAATTCAATAGGAGCATGCTTGCATGGGGGTGGAGAGTGGGAGGGAGGTGAGAAATTTTTCATACATAAAGTTACCTCACTGCTAAACAGTTTTAGCACGTTTGCAAGCCTTGTAGAACCTTATTTTTGGTGCATTCAAAATTTCTGGAAGCAGCAGAGAAAGTGGGAGAAGTGGATAGTGTCCCTAGCTGTGTGACCACAGAACCACATCTCTCTACACCACAACACAGATGAGAACCCTGACCTGGTCACACTGTGTACAATGTAACCTGGTAGGGGACACAGTAAGGCATTTCCTTTGAAGTTATCAACATCCTCGCCCAATCAAGGGCAGAGAAAGCAGTCTGTTGCCAAAGGAATACAGAATAAAAGCCTCCCCTGCCCCATTTTTAAAAAACAAACCTTGGTTTTAACTTAAGAAGAAAAGCACTAAAGACTTTATTTCATTCATAGTTTATCTTGGATGACAGAGTTTTAAAATATTTTGTCATTCTCCTTTGTACTATGCTTATTAAAGACAGAAATCATGTCTCCTAATAGTCATTTAATATTCTACATAATAGACACTCAGGACAGTGTTCTGTCTTGAGAGCCTAATCATTAACAAAGTTGAAAACAATCTTGCCTGCTATTATTTTTATCATTCATATTCACTCCTATTTTTAGAAAAAAAAATTTTAATCCCTTTTAAATGTCTTCCATTCAGGTTGACAAATTGAGCTAGAGTTGAGCAGAGATGGCTGATAATGGTGTAGAAAATAAAGTCAAGAACATTACTTGTCTAATCCTACATTCCACACTTATTTTTGAGAAACAGCTGATACCAGGCACTTGCGAGGTGCTGAGGTTACTAGGTCAGGTAGAACAGAGCTCAACTTTTCCTTGATCTACATCATTATGGTCACACATTGCTGATGGCTCTGTATGTGTATGTTTATATTTAAATAATAAGTTTCTCCCTTTCTTACAAGCTGTTTTTAAGAGATAATCATAGTTTGTACCCCTGTGACCTTGTGCAGGAGAGGGGAGAATTATGAGTCATATGGAGAAGGTCAGTGCTGGGAGAGGAAATGTAGAACAAGCCACTAGCAGATAGCACCAATTGGCATTCCTGAGAAGCATATTTAGCACAAATCTTACTTTCCTCTCAAACTGAGAGAAAGCTTTTGTTAAAAAAAACCCCACAATTAATTAACTAGGTTTATACTTTGGAAAAAGAGCTTTCTTCTAAAAGGTAGCAACCTGTCGTGTAGCCATTCCAACAGGTTGGGAAGCAGAGCCCAGAAGCCCAGAAGCTTCAAAGAAGAGACAAAAGGCAACAGGATTTTATATGGAGCAGGATGGTCAAATATACATATATTTAACAAGCTATAGGAGGAGTTCATGAATATTTATGAAGGGAAATCATATGCTTGTAATTGGGCTTTCTCTCTCCCATTCCATCATGGCTGAGAACTCAGTTTTAAGGTGTTTCTGGGCTCCTCTTGGCCTAGAGGGGTCCATTCAGTTAGCAGAGGGCTTAGGATTTTATTTGTAGTTCACACTGTCCACTCATCTAAAGGCACAGACAGTAGTTGCGGTCTCTGAACTTCTCCACGTGCACCTTCTATGTGGGCAACAACAGAGCGCAAGAGGGAAATTCGCCCGAAAACCCAAATTTATGTGAACTAAACATCAGTTCAACTAAAAATTTCTATAGAAAAAATTCTGGAATCAACAATTCAAGAAAATGATAGATTTTTTTTTTTTTGTACTCATTTGTAGATACTTTAACCAGTAAAGTTTAGGTTGCATTTGTGTTGCTTCCATGCTACTTCTGTTGGCTGGTAAATTTCCTGTGTGAAAAAGGAAGGACAATGGTAGGAACAGTTCACTGCAAGGAGTTGTGAGGCCAGTGATAATTGAGACCTCTTCTTCAGATCACTTGTTCCCTTTCTACACTTCAAATGTGTTATAATCAAATACTGATTTTCACAATAGCAATGTAGATGATGAATCTGAACAATCATCCATGCCAGAATTTGAAATAGAAAATGACACACCTATCTTTTAATATAAGTACACTTTAAATCAACAATCTTTTTTTCCTGATTTGGAGTGTAACAAGAAATATATTAACTGAATAACTTTTTAAAACACCTTTGGTCTTTAGGTTCACAGTTAACCACTACATGAGTGTTAAGCTGTTTTTATTATTTGAAGATCAGCCAAAAATACAAATTTTAAAGTGCCCAAATTTCATTATTAACAAAGAACTGACTTCGTCTGATTAGTAAGAAGTAAATTTGAATTATTTATTCAAGTCGCTTAACATTTAGAGACATGGATATTTACCTCCAAGATATTAAAAAATCTCCATTGGTGGAGGAATTTGTGCAGAAATGATCTTTTATAATAGTTTTCTGTGAATAAGAACCATACTGAAACCATGTAATTACATAACAAACTTTGATAGGCAGACTATTTACTCATATTTTTTACGGTTTTATATCTTAGCCATTTTAAATAGAATCAATCTGAAATTTGATACACGTGATGTTAGTTTGGATGTACCTCAAATACTTTTAACTCTTTAAATATTTTCTGTGTTCATTTGATCATGTCAAGAATCCTTTGCAAACTTCATTTTAGGGAAATGCATAGGTGGCTATAATGGAAACTTCTGGTACAATTTTGTAGTAATAAAATTTTAGTGGTAAATTTAACTCCATTTAGTTCTGGGAGTAATTACTGAGTGTCCACCATGTGCCTGGCATTGTGCTAGAAGCCATGGTCACAACGTAGCACAAGACAAACATGGTCTGCAATTTTGTGCAGTTTCCAGTAGAATCTGCTCAAAACATACTAAGTGTGGAATTAAAGTGACACAAACTGAAATTGCTCACAAATATTGACAGTTTAAGTCATGTGAATTACATGGAAACTTTTCTGAAGAAACCAACGTATTTCCCATGAATAAATCTCATTTAAAGGCTGAAAGTTATCTAATAATCAAAGGGCTTACTTTCTGTGCTCCTTTATAAAAGTGCATAATAGTCTAGTCATTTCAGAAACAAGACTTATTTATTGTCACTTTAGTAATAATGTCCTATCAATAACATGGCCCTATTATCTACCAATGGAGTTGACATGAGTTAAGTAATGTATTCATAACTGTCAGACATATAGTCGACATCCAATAATTGTTAAATAAATGTTGAATATTATTTAATCCTTTTCTCTATCATACATCACTAAGGGACATTAAAGCCAATATCCGTGCCCCCCTCTCCTCAGAGTAGAATTAACTGGCTTTTGACACAACAAAGATATAGAATGTTTCAGCTAAAACAACTTAAAAATAGATGGTGGCTTGCAATAAACACCTTTAGAGGAATAGCCAGAATCTCACCAGATGCACAGGCTGGCCGATAGTTTAACAAGAGCAGGGGAAGAACTCTGCCAGGAGAAAGCAATGGTTACCAATATCCTGGCTGACTTTCATTCCAAATAAAATTGTGAAGAATCAGTTGAAATGGGTTGTACAGCAAGTCTGTGCCTGCTTTCAAACAGCCCTCTTTGCCCTCAGATTTCTTGCCAGGAAACTGAAGGGACTCTATAAGGTTCAGCCAAGCACCCATCTTATAATCACCGCAGAGAGCTTGGAAACAAAACCTGTTTACCCTGCTTATTAAGTTCACTTCCTCAGCACATCAGCAATGATAATGGAGACCAGTGTAAACTAAACTGACATCTCTGGCTGGGAGCAATGGAATGACTTCTGTTCCAGGACGTGAGGCAATACATACTCTAGTAAGCATACGTCGTACCCAGGTATGAACTCGCCTAACACTTATCCCGCTGACACGTCGCCACACAGGGAGCTGCCTGATATATCAGCTAATGCTGGTGTGCTAAACACATTAGCTCTGTCTCTTCTGAGATGCGACTGGTGACTCTTGGAGTGGGACAGCAGGAAACCACTACGTCCCAATGTATATCCCACTCTTTAAATTATTCATACAAATTCTTCAAATCTGAGGATTTCAGAAATTTATCACAGATATAAAACCTATTACGCAGGTCTGAGGACTCCATCTTCCTTCTTTGGCTTACCTCGTATTTGGTAAAAGAGCAAATATATCATAATCAAATTATAGAACAGAATCAGGATTGGAAAAACCCAGGTCTTTGGAGCTCCAACCCATACTGTTTCTGTAATAATATTCTGCCTTTACAGCAAGTATGCATTTGGACAGCTAAAAATATGGTTGAAAATTTATGTCCACACTTTTTTCTGTTCCACGTGAAAGTCATTATTGTCAAAAGAACTACTCAAGTCTCTCACTGCTTCTATTTCTGCCACCACGTATCTGTTTTCACCTTTCCTTCAGCTACAACAATGGTTGGAAAGTTGCTCTACAGGGACTTTCTCCTATGCCAGTGCCAAAATCTGACACTGGAAGGAAAAAATATAAAAGGCTTTTTGGAGGCACAGTGAAACAATTTTAGCACCTCCTAAACAAACTTCGGCTTGAGAGTACAAGAATTGATACTTTTAATAAATTTATCGCATATTTTACTTGTTATATATTTAGTAAACACATCTATTATGGGATTTTTCACATTATCAAATAAAAATCTCAGTGATAAAGTAGAGGCCTATTCTAGAAAAACCCTAAAGTCCAAAGGTCTCAGCTTTTAGACACTTGAGAGTCAGTTATTTTATGTATTAATGTTATATATTGACGCCTGCCTTTATTATATAACATATAATGTTTATTTTTAAAGAAACAGAAAATAAAAAAATAACGATAAAGTTTTTCATATTACCTAACAGTTAATAACTAGTCCATGAAGTGTTACCATGCTCAAGGCAGTTTTGTATACTTCAGTGGTTCCTCAATGGTTCCTCACATTCTTGGGAGTCATAAAATCTTTTGATAAACTTTATGACACTCTCCTTAGAAAAAGTAAACGTGTAAAATATTTTATAAATAACTTCAGGATGTTCAAAAGTATGTCTTTCACAAAATGTATGCAAAGATTTCACATGGATCTGAGTGACTACGGATCCCGAGGTTAAGAACTCCTCACATATATTTTCCCAGTTTAGGTTTATGGTGAATTATTATTATTATTCTCCTATTATTGATGAAGTAAAAAAAAAAAAAACAGAATAGTTGTTTGACTGACTTATCTAGTGTCACAAAATATATCCTGGTCTCTCTGGTCTCTAAGTCTAGGCAATGAGATGGGACCATATTCTAAAAAGCATTTTTGAATCAATTATCTGATAATCCTCATTGGATTACTTTTTGTCCCTTTTAAAAGAATCACCATTGTATATCTGTGCAGGATAATATAGGTTCACTCTCATTATCTGACATTTTCCAAATGATCTTAAGAGGCATGTTATTTTTATTCCCCTCACTTTACAGATGAGAAAACTGAGGCTTAGAAACATTTTCCAATTGCTGAATAGCAGGGGTAAGATATAAACCCAGTTCTTCCTCACTTTAGAGCTACAGTTCTTAACCATGTTCCTGGCCTTATTATTATAGGAGACTGGGGAATTTTTACCAAAAATATTTCACCATAGCCTGGGTTTAAAGAATCCTTATCCCTTCAAACCACCCTATAACAGCTGATTGAAATTATGCAAGTTTTGAGGCACCAGAAAGAAATGAGAAATGACTCATCCTTGATCAGATATGGCAACGAGCTGTTCTGAGGTTGACAGACACAGTCATAGCCAGAGGAGCATTTGGCTGATGGAGAGGCAGTGGAAGGGGGATGGGTGTAATGCACGTGTTCTGATCATGCAAAAAAAAAATATATATATATATATATATATAAAATATGTGAAATATAGGCCTCTGCTTAAAAGAAGTTGGTGACACCACTGACTTAGCCCTTCATGATGCCTTCTGCATGGGAGGCTGGCTGTGAACTAGGGTCTCCGTTTTTTGCACAAGATGTGGTGAGAGATGCAGCAAGAAAAATAGTGCTGGGGTTTTGATATGTTCTGTAAACATACATATTCAGGTAACAATTTACTAGATTTTCTTTATATATTTGTATGTTCCTAGGTAGAGAGCTTTTGCAATGTTTGGTATCATTGTTATTCAAGATAAAATACTGCCAATTCTGAAAGATGAGGTTATTTTAACAAATTCACATAATATAAAAATATTTATTATTTTCCCTTACACTCTCTCCCCCATTATGATATATAAAAATTTATGTTCTTCATCTGCCTATGGAGTTTACTTTTATACTTTTCACGTGAGATATACTTTTCATTTCATCACAGAACAGCGACGACAAACATACACTGAACTCCAAACACTTTTCGCAGATCAAATTGAGAGGATTTAGTAGATATGAGATGTTAGAAGATAACATTTAGTCTGCTCAGCACAAAGATGGTAATTACTGCTTTATTTCCATGTGAAAAACAGTAACAAAAACTTATGGGAATACGTAAGTTAAATATACAGAGGTACAAAATAATGATTCAATAAAAGAATTAGTAAAAAAAAAAAACTACAAATGTGTCAACAAAAGGACCCTGATCCCAAATATGCAATTTAGACTAAATATTTAACAGACTATATTGGGACTACTTCTTGTACCATTTCATTCTCTACAATTTTTAAATACACAGAAGGGGAGAAATGAATGAAAATCACCCTGCATTTCATTTAACTTTTGTATCTAAAAATTAATTTAAAATGTTATCTCATTTTTATTCAATTTTGTATTTCCTCAGGACATATAAAATCACAAGTATTTAAAGACACCTTTCCAATGATTAAAATACCGCCTAATATGTTAGTTATGTCACCATTCAAATGGAAGACGTGTCTTTAAATAAAACCTCTGTGACTGCTATAGGTAAAACCAAACTTGAGCAGATAATTTCATTACAGAGGTACAGTGCAGACAGGGAACTCTAAGCTGATTTTTAATGTTTTAATAACATGATTTTTAAAAGACTACTTGGAATTATGAATTTCCTTAACAATCATGATGTAATTTTGTAATAACTGAAATCTTTCATGGGAAAACTGTTTCTTCAATAACTCACCCAGTCAATTACACAGGAAAGTCCTGTAATAGGCTGCAACCCCTCCCACAACCGCCCCGTCAAATAGCTCACGTACACGACTTCCTTTTCAATTACCAACTTGTCTGCAGTACCATCTGTAAAAACGAACACATACCTTATGCTGCCAGTTTTTGCTTTTGCGCGTCCATTAGTGGGACTGGCTGCAGCTGCTCAAGAAGAAAGCAGCGATTGTCTTTGTGTGTGTGTGTGTGTGTGTGTGTGTGTGTTCCTCCTTCAGTACCACCATACTAGCTCAAGGTAATACACTGTCTCCGGTAGGGAATTGCACTCAATAGTCTCATTCGCACCCGTCTGCCTCTGTGATCTGGAGTTTATTAATCACACTATATCACATACCAAAGCAAGAACCTCAGTGCATCAAGCATTCTCAAGACTACTCCTCGGTCATCCACACTAAAAAGAACTGTTAAAAAATCATTTCATACTTTGACATTTTGTACATCAGGCAGAATATCAGGAAACCAATACAGAGACCTGGCAGCCCAACTTGAGACACAAAACTCCTGGTGAGTGAGATTTTATTTCATGAGACGGGCTCTGAAAATATAACACTGTAACTTTTCAACAACTTTATTTTCCCCTGCTTCATGTTTATATTCTTTTTCTGTTGATATTCTTTTTTTCCTTAGATGGATGTTGTTAAAAGGGTCACAATCTCTGCAGAAGATGTAAATAAATTACAGCAAGAAATTAACCACGATTAACTTTTAAAAGTGATCTTCTTTAAAGAACTATTTCTCCCTATTATGAAGTAATATGGATTTAAAAAAAGGAAAAAAATTACCAAGGCTCTTAAAAACGCTTGGAAAAAAGACAGAGAAGCTGAAATTTAAAACACCCAAAAGAAGTAAAAGGAAAACAAAAAATGGCATTATTACTTATCCTGCGCTATTTTACATTTATAAATTTATATCAAATATATCAAAACTACTCTTCATCATGAGATACTCTGTTAGTGTGTAAGCTTAGTTTTTGGAACATCAGAAAGCCAATTCTGCCTCAGCCTTTCATATATTGATTTGTCTTAAATCACCAAATAGCTCTACTTTCTCAGCACTTAGGTATAGCAGATAGAGCGTGGATTCCAATTATTTACATGTGCAAGTAACCCTCAGGGGAATAGGGGCTTCTGAAGCAAGACCTATTTTTCCTTTAATCTTTATATTATCAGTGTGTTACACACAGTAGGGATTTAATTAATCAAGTTAATTAAATCAGCTTAATTCAGTTGACCTCTATGAGAAGAGAAGCTACTGCTAACTTTAATAAACAGCCATTCCATTAAAACATATGTGTCTACGTGTGTGCACGATACAAACATGCTGTGACTGAAGGATTGTACTTTAAGCATAGCTTTATTCATGAAATATAAATGACAGCCATTGTTATAGAAAACAGAACTTAGATTGAAAGCAGTTTCACTTCTGTGAAATGCAAAAGAAAATTAATATATTCTGGCCCATATTTAGATTATATATTCTATGAGAGGAGAGAAAAGGAACAAGCCTTGTTTGCCTGAATTTCCTAGCAATTTGCAGAACTTGTAGAAGTGGCATATGTTGGTATATGTATTTGTGTTTGTATTTATACATATACAGACATACGTACACTTACAAATGAATCTATTGAAACATTTTCAGCACTCCCATGTGGTGAGATGTCCCTAGTTATTTTTATTTTCATTAAAGCAATAATACATGTTTTATAAGTGGGACTAAAATACTAATTACGTTGTTAAGAAAGTCCATGAGTTTCCTGCAGAGTTGAGAATCTAATTATTAATATATGTGAACTGTATATAAAAGATTGAAAAAGAAATGAAGTGATAGAGTACATGAGAGAATGTCTTATATGTCAGCCTAATAATTATTGACTTTAATAGGTGAAAACTAAGACATTGGTACCTTGCGATTGATTGTTATTGCCAATTTAGTTTTATTACTATGTTAGAGTTCTCTCAAATCACATACATACTCAATTAACATTAATTATGTATGGGAGACTACTGAATGCTGTGCTTGACATGTATCAGGCATACAATGGTCATTAAATTCCTTCTTCCTCTCTTAATTTCAGAAAATATTGAATAATTCAATAAATATTAGATTTTGGAAGATATTGAATGAATATGCTTTTGACACATATACAACTCAATAATATCTATGTTTATGCATGTATGAACAAAATGTATACAAAGGGCTTCATATGTATTTTTACAACATGAAAAAATGTATAGATGGTGGTGACCCTAAAACTCCATTGTGTGAATGATTATAGTAATAAAAGTGTATCTCATCAACCATGCATTTAAGGATATATGGGTATCTCTTTCCTCTTTTATTTCTCTCCTATTCTCTATTTTTTACAGCATTCCAAAAGACCTTTAACGATTTTAATACGTAACTCCACTTGGTGGTGAGTTATTTTCTTTCAAGAGATTCATAAGTCTATCAAGGATAAATATCGCTCACCTTCTGGGGAAGGAATCAGTGCCTTGAAATTTTCTAGAACGTAAAGGAATGCTCTGTAGATCCTGCCCCCTTAGGCATAATATATTACTTACTTCTAGCTGCAGGTAGTTTGCTTCTTTCATATAGCGTAACTACATAGATTATGCACATAAAATGCAACAATGAATATTTAACTCACAGATTATAAATAAAGTAAATTCACTTAGATTTATATAGATTTAGACTAGAAATCTTTTCATAAGAAGTAATTTTGGGTGGTAGTTGCAAACTTATATGCATAAATTTTATTCCATTTGGAATCTGACATTCTCTATTTTATAAATGTATACGCACGTATATATAGTTAAGTACACATGCATATGCACACAAACATATGTTTAAAATATGTACATGCAAAAACACGTACATTTCCTTTTCAAAAAAAGTGGCTTCAAGGTCCTCTAATTTATATACTTTAAAAATTCTGGGCTGGTCTTATATTTTAAAGTGTCAGCTTCTTAAAATGGAAAGGCATACTTCTTTCCCAAGTTAAGGTGTTGTATCTGACTTAGAAGATAACATGTTTCTTTAATGAAAAAGTAGACGTAAAAAAATATAATGGCAGAATTAGTAAATCAATGAAAGTTATGAACCAGCAGGTAGCATTTCATGATTAATTTATGTATGTTTTTGAAATATTTACAGATACTACATGCTCCAAAATGTTGTGCGCTTTCCAAAGGAAAAGTTTAAGTGGCTAGATCTGACTTAGGTCATCTTTGTTTTTTTCCTAATTGTCTAAGATTTTTAATTAAATTGTGTATATATATGTACACATAAACTAAATGCATACATATATGTATACATACACTAACTGTGTGTATATATAAATAGATGCATTTACATTTAGTGTGCCTACGTGCATTTTTCTTTGGCAAAATAAAAATAAAATTAATTAAAACATTTTTTTGAAGTTTTATTTTTTATTTTAAATTCTTCCCAAATGAAGGCAGTAGTTCAAAAACAAACAGAATGGACTGATGGGTACCAGACTAAAATTCAAAGCAATTTACATTAAATAAAAAAATTAGGTAAAGAAAACTATGCCTTTTACATATAAGTCATAACTTGTTAAGAAGAAAATCACTATTAGCAAAGGTTTAGCTAATTAGTCAAACTATTGCAGGACTTTTACGTGTATAAGTTTACAAATTTCAGAAAATGACCGAATTATTCCACTTATATCATTAACTTGACCCCTTCCAGGATTTGACCTTACTAATAGATTTGTTTTATAAGATATGACATCGTTAACAGCTGTGCTATTCTTTCTCGGACTTGATTTTTTTTTTTTAAAGGATGAAAATAGACTGGATTTACTAACGCATGTATATTCTCCGGTAACCCTGGGGGAAGGGAGGGATAAGAAGCAGAAAAATAATGTGAGTTCCTATTCGAGGAAGTCACTTTGAAACTCAGAGAAGACACTGAATTCTTATAAACATTTGTGGTCAATTAAAGTAATGATATAGAAAGAATTTGAAAATATCATCCTTATTAATATTATTATTAAATTAGTACTATAAGGAAGTATGATTATTAAAATGGAGAAGCAATGTATTTGAATGAATGTTCTGATATTCAAACCCCCAACCACTGAGTGGATGTCCCTATATGCTCATTGCAAACTGCAAAATGTTTAGTCTGGTTAGTAAAAGCCCTATCCAGGTTTTCACTTTTGAAAAGCAAACATAAATCAGGATTAAGTTAGGCAATTTCAGGGGGAAAATTATTTAAATTTCTTAAAGGATACAATAACTTGCAGGCACATTGGGAATTTTAATCTAGTGTAAAAATACCTCTAGATAGATAATATTTCATGTTGCAACTAAATAATAAGTAGTTTCACTTAATCAGAATTCTGGTTTTATTCAGAATTCTCTAATGGTAAAAAGCAAGACTGGATTTATAGATGGAGTATGAAGGGAGTAAACAAATGTTTAATTAGTCATGATCTCTACCCCTACTCAATTCAGCATCAAGTTTAATCTTGTAATGGTAGTTATGTTTAAGTGTTATTTTCCTACCGAGGCTCCACAAGGCCTCTTGACATATAATGCAAGAAAGTACTTCAGACAAGTAATAAATTGTAGTACAGTACTAAAAGCACCTATGAAAGCTATTCTTAATTTCAATTACACTTTTAACACATTAATTATCTGTTTATCTGATTACTGCTTCTGATAGGTCCACCCATTGTCCTACACCTCAAGCACACTGTTCTTTTTACTAGTGGAGGCATTTGGGAAAAAAAAAAAATCAGACAACTCTGTTTCCAGTGTCTCTGGGATAATTGTTACCTTTCTCCTTTTCAACTTTAAAAGAAAGCAGTGTCTATTTTGCTCAGGGCAGCTGTTTAAAGCTCCTGCTGTCAGAATCTTTTCAACCTGAGGAGATTTAGGATTATTTAAAAATGATTATTGTATCACACTAAGCCTTCTATTGCTGTTAATAATTGAGCACGTGAAATGTCCATACACAGCATGATAATTAACCCAGGTGACATGCATTCGGACTTACCTTGGTGTTCATGTATACACATAAACATATATTTTACATGGGGGTTCTAAATGGTTTATTTTGACTTAAGAAAAAAAGTAACTCTTTCATGCAGAGTGTAATACAGGTAGTCTGAGATACAATTATTAAAATACTTGGCTTTTCATTTATAGATCTGATATTCGTATTTCAAAACAAATTCAGAAAACAATATTCACTTAAAACAGAGAGACTTCTGGAAGTTGATCCATTCTTTTACTTTATTTTATGATGCAGTAGCTATTGTAATATAATCCTTAAGTATCAGCAGAGAGGTTTCACTTTAAAAGTCTAACAAAATCATGTACATCAAACTATTATAACATTGACAATATCCTTACATTTTATAAAAAATCATCTTTATCACTTAAAGTTCATAAAATTAATTAAAATCAGTATTTTGGAAAGTATTTTTCAGTTCCTAGTTTAATGATGAGACTTACTTCTCTTATCAGAGAAATTTGTAATTTTTAACTTGGCAGTATTGGTGTAATTTTCCCTAAGAATTACAATTAAAATAGAAGGAAATGTTCTTAAATTGATTTGTGTGAATAGTTGTACAACTTGGTAAATTTACTAATAATCATTTAATTGTACACTTAAAATGGATTAATTGCATGGTATGTAAATTATACTTCAATAAAATACTTTTTTAAAAAATGCATTTTGATCCTAGCCATAAACATTGGGTTCTTTTAGCTGCCTTCTAAACTGATTTAGATTTTCCTTAGCAACAAATGCACAGCCTTCTCCACCCCTTTATTTCTTTAAATGTTTATTATCTGTTGAAAATTTCTTGCCTTGTAAAAGTAGCAGACAGGAAAGGAATAACCTTACAACCTAAATGCCTGATATTTAATCAATAAGCAAAGGATTTTCTCCTTTAGGAAGTCACTGCCTTGTAAACGCTATCTATTCTCTCTTAGGATAAGAAAAGAGAATACTCTGCTTCCCACAAAATCAAAAACCTTGAGTCTCTACAACACATTGAAGAGCAAGAGAAACATGTTCTTATTTACTTATTTATTATAATTTATTCATCTACTATCTTTGAAATAATTGCTAATCAGTTTCTATTATACAAAGATGGCAAGGCCTCTGTGTTTAAACTCATACTTCTACTTTTGAAGCTTCTCAGAGGTATGTATGCAAAATATTCATTATAGTCACTATATGGTTTCTCTGAGTGATAGAAAATCTACTTTCCTGGGAAACCAGTCTGCTTTCTGGAAAGAGGTAACATTTATTCAGAGTAAAGTCAATGAAGAAAGTGGCAAAACAACTTTGGTGTATAAGGATGATATTAAAATATACAACCATCAGTATGGCATGGGCACTGACTGATCAAAATCAGAACTAGTGCTGGCGATAGCACAGGAACAGAATCCTAGAGACCCTCTGTTAGGCCAGGTGTTACCACTTTATTCCTGGGTGGGAGCAGTTCCCAGGGAGTCCTCAGGGAAGAGTTAGGGGACTCGGGGATATGAAAAATTTGTAGGGGACTTAGGGTGAGGCCTCATCAATAGGGAGTGAAGTATTATGACTGGGTTCAATATTATTTCCAGTAGTGTCACTTTAAGTAAAAATCAGATGTGACTAACAAAGCACTGGTGTGATCTCATGGCTCAAAAAGCAGTGCTGATCATTATGCTAAAGAGTTACAACAATGTTCTCTCCAAAGTCAGCAAAACCTGAATAAACTAGCAGCTTTCTCAGGTGGTGGTTTTGAAAGTCTGCACTCACTTAGTATAAGTTCTGGTATGTTTGTTTATAAACGTCTTATTACTTTAAATTATCGCCTCATGTAAGAAAAGTCCAGGGCCTTTGAAGTGTTTATAATTTTGAGGGGAAGCAAAATAAATATACATGAAGCAATTAAGAGATCGATGCAAAAAAGTAGATGTCTCAATCCTGGGATTTTTATGATTTTGATGCTTCTAAATGCTACAACAAATGAGAAATGGGAAACACATATGGAAACACACACACAACACACAGCTGAACCCATGTAAGTAGGTGGTGAGACTCAAATAAATTCTTAATCATTACTTGTCACTGTATCTTTTAGTTTCTTTCAGTTGCTTGTGGCAGAAGATACAACCCAAACTGGATTAATATGAAGGAAATCTTCTTACTCATCCAGCTGAAAATCTAGGAAAAATTCTGATTTCAGGCATAGTTTAATTGGTCAAAAGATATCCTGAGATCACAATTTTTATCCCTCTGGGATATGTTTCTTCTACATAGACCCCAGCCTCACTCAGACCCCTGGATGCATCTGGCTGCACGTCTATTGCCATAAGTTCTATTGAACAAGTTAAGAAACATTACTGAGTTCACTGTCCTGATAGCACAACCCAATGTCCTCAAATAGGGCCTTGTTGGCCAAACTCTTGTCATGTGCCTGTCCCACTATGGCCAGGTGGACAGAATGCACAGATTGTCTCTCGTCTATAGTAATTTCTTAAACTTAAAAAAAAAAAATGTTTATTTCAGAGATGGGGTCTCACTATATTGCCCAGGCTGGTCTCTAATTCCTGAGCTCAAATGATCCTCCCATTTCAGCCTCCTGTGTAGCTGGGTCTACAGACACACACCTCTGCACCTGGCTTAGGTTCTCAAACTTTAACATGTGTTACCAATTTCCTGGAATCTTGTCAAAATGCAGATTTTTATTTAGTAGATATGGGATAGGATCCAAGATTCAGCATTTCTAATAAGCTTACAGTTTGAGTAACAAGGGGATGTAAGGCATACACTTTGGACCTGAATTTAGGGCAAAATCAACTACATTTGAACTAGACAAAATAAAAGTGAACGGGGTATGGATTCTCAAGAGAAAATGAAGGGAGGTTATCAGAAGTAAAACAGTAAAAAATGATATAAAAAATAAATCGATGCATTTCATACACACACACAACGTGTCAATCGTCTGCATGTTATCTGTCTAAAAGAGGAGTCTTTTATAAGTAGAGCATCTGATAATACTGATGGTCACATTTGCACAGTCCATCCATGCCATCCCGTATTTTCTTTGGTTTGAATAATCCTTGAAAGAGTCCATCACTATCTACACTTCTCATGTAACTGTTTTGACAAAATCGATCCATGCCATTTTCTTTTTTTCTACAAAAGCCACACTATGAGGAAGTAGTATAATGGTCACTCTACTTCACAAGAGTCTCTTTAGAAGAACTTGGCAAAACCTTACTGGCACAAAAAGCAGGGACACCCCCATGACAGGTGCCATGGTCAACTATTTGAGATGCCATCAGTGCCATTTCCTTAGTTCACAATGAACTTACAGGATCTGTTTGGAAGGTCCACAATAAAAGCCCTTGTGGCCAGCTCACACGAGAAAGCTCTCCCGAAGGTTTATCTGCACTTGAAAGGCCAACTGAGCCTTCAATTGTCACAGTGGCAAAAGGTAGCATCAGATTTTTTTCTGAATGCATATTTACATCCTGTGTCAAATATCAAAAAGTATTTAATGGGCCAATAATTGTTTCCATTGGCACATGTCAGAAAAATAATTGACAAAAGTTACCATCCTTATCTTCCAGAAAGGCTGAATGTCTACATGAATAAGAAGGAAAACTTGTCTTCTCTTCTATGAGGTATCTAAATAGGACTGGGGGAATAAAAGAAAAAAACATGTACCTTTTCCAGTACTATGTCTAGCCCTACCTCATATTTATATTGTAGATATTAAATTAGCTACTATTAACTCACATCCTTATGGAGATACTGAATAGTGTACTCTTATTTGAACTAGCATGAGACTGACTACTTTCTATTTTAGATTCTTTCTCAAAGCAAAGCTCTGAGTTCCATTTTCTTCTATGAACTAAAGGCATCTTACAGAAAGTGAATTTTATAAATGTCTCATGAGGTTGTAACATGGCACTTTTTTTCAACATCTAAATAAGAACAAGTCAACATCATCAAAAAGATGCACAGGAGTCAAATATGATAATAGGAAATGACACATGGTTTACTTACTTCCTAAAGCATGTAAATCTAGCATCATGAAGTCTTAGATGCATAGGACTGCTTAAGCATGAGGGCCATGGCACATTAAATGTGATAATTAGCTGATATTTACCTGCAACTCATATTCATTTTTAATGCCATTTATTGAATATCTTCCCTGTGCCCAGTGCCATGCTAGATGCTTTAGCTGTAAAACACATAGCTAGACACACAGCTATCAAAGACATGACCCAAGGTCTCAAGTTACTCAGTAACTACCAGGGAAGCCACATAAGCAAAGACCTGATAAGTAAGTGCTCTAGCAAAGCCATGTACTAGCTTCTGCTTCAGCAGGGAAACAAATGAAAAGACCAAGTGGCCAATCACTCTGAAGGGTTATGAATATCATGCACATAGAATGCCTTCAACTATGCCAGTAACATAGTAGGTGTTCTTCCTTCTTTCTTTCTCTCTCTCTTTCTATGTATATATACATATATATATTTCTTTATATATATTTTCTATATATATATATATATACACACACACACAAAGGGGGAGCAGAGCATATAAAGCAACAGACAAATGATCTGCAAGGTCTCTTCTAGCTGTAGGACTCCAAGCGTAGCTCATCTTTTTGTAGATGGTCTGGAGTAGCCTCACAGGCTTGAGATTCACATTTTGTCCCTCCCTCTCTGTTTCCTCCTGATTTTCTTCTCCCTCTCCCTCCCTTCCCCTTGGTTTCATTCTTTTTTCTATTCATCATTTACAGAATACTCAAGTTCCAGTCATTATACACTGGAAGTTCTAAGGAAAACTGTAAATACATTCACAATAAAGCAAGCATTAGATTTATTTGTTTTGCTAAGCTTCGACAGTCAACAATGCACCTGAGCAGGAGTGCGGATGATGAGTACCTTACTGGCTTCAGTCACGCATTTTTCTGCAAACTAGGAATGGGGCTACTCACCTGCTCTGTCCCTGGGGCACGGGGGGGTGGGGCGGTGATTCTTGCAGGATAGCGGTGTTATGATTTTCATTTCCTGGCATAGCACAGAGGCAAGTGCAGGAGGCTGGGAGTTAGGAGACCCACATTCTAGTGTTATTCTACAGGGGGACTATTTCTTTTTAATGGAACAAGTTAATCGATTCTTCTCTTTCACTATTTATGCCTTGTTTAGAAAAGGGCAAGTATTAATATAATCTCTGCACTGCCATTTACAATGATACTAAAAGGATAACAAATCAGAACATGTGAAATGGACATGCAAGTAAAAATCGTGTTACAAAATCAAGGGATTTTAAAGAGGATTACATGGAAAGAAACTGAACTGGTTGAAACGGCAAAGACAAATAGAGCAAAATCGTGATGGAGTCATTAGTTTCTCAATTGGCCTGTAAGTCATTTTCCATACTATCCTCTACAACACATTTAGTTAACTATGTAATGTTCTTCAGACTTTTACAAAGTTTGTTTTTAAAGTAAATCATCGGTAAAACTGAAATTTATTTTAATAGCAAAAAAAAGTTATAAAGAGCACAGTTTTTCCTCATTAGCCACAGGGGACGTTTTGTACCCTGTTTATGTTATTATTAGCACTTTGCAGCTAACAAGCAACTTTCAAATACTGCTCTGCAACAGCTGTAAAACTAAACCTTCCAGCCGTCGGTCCCTTCTGCTGAATGTCCAGAAATGCAGTGTTATGACATGCGAGAACATCACCCTAACTTCCTTTAAACTGAGAAAGCTCAGGACAGTAGAAAACGAATTGAATCAACAAAAATCTTTTCCTTACTGTATACAGTATCTCACTCTCTGATTAGAGGCCATGGCACGCTTGCAGAGAGAGCAGCAGCTGCTTTCTTTCTTTTCATTCCCTACGCCTATTAATGTTATTTCAATTGTGTTATGGGCTGCACTTTAGATCTAAAAAGAAACATTTCATTTTATTTGAATGTTTAAATGATTAATGACCCTCTAGTGCAGTTGTCTTCTCATAATTGCCACAAAGTAAGCTGCGATTTACTTTAAAAACCCAGACCTCTGTGCACTAGGGAGAGCAAATGAGAGCTTGGGAATTGGCCACTATGTTGAAAATTCATTTTTTAAAGTGCATTCGTTTCCTAGTAATCTATGTGGGTGATTTCTTAAACTTTTGTGTACATGAAATCAAAATTTTATTCTGGAAAAATCAGGGTATTGCTGCACCTTCTTGGTGAAGGGTTAGGTGCGTGCCTGAGAAGCAGAAAACACAAGGAGAGAGAGGCTCACACCAATAGCAAGACTGGCTGAGTCCAGCCTCCGTGTTCTTCAAAAGGAATTCTTGCATTTCATCCCAGAGCAGCACACAGCTGTACACCAAAGGGGAAGGAAGTAGTTATGTGCTCCTATCGTGTAATCAGGAAAAGGTGCCTGTAAGTCGTAACAGGACCATGTGAGTCTAACATTTTTCTATTTTGTACAGCTCAAATCCTCATAGCCCAGTGAGCGTCAGGACGGCAGCCTACGTTAAACACATAACTCTAAAAATATAGATGTTTACATTTTTATAATGGAAAAAGACACGGTGTTTGTTTTCCAAGGTTTCAGCAATAAGTCTTACAATAAGTTTGCATTGCTCTCCTTCCCTTTTTGTAAAACACAAAATACATTATAAAGATTCTAAGGCATTCCTGCGCAGTACAGTCAGACATATGAAGAATTTGACAGGAGGATAAAAACCGACATTTATCAAACCACAGTGCCTGAAAGTCACCGAGATAGTACTGTCAGTTTGTTGTGTTTTTCTTTTTAAGTCTTTTGGCTAAAATGTTTTCTGACTTTTGTCTTGGCCAATTTTGGGCCACACTGAATGTTAAATAAACTATTATTTAATCAAATACAGGCATATTAGTCTCACTCCTGCTGACAACTTCAATTAGAATATTTTTGCTTTGTTAAAAAAAAAAAAAAACCCTCATGATCTTTAAACTGTTAAGGCCTCCGAACAACATCTGGTAACAATTTTTGATATATCCAACCATCAAACTTCTATCTCCGTGAAGTGGTTTATCCAAGATTTGTTTTAATTAGGCCGCCTTTCTAACTTCACGTGGCTTTCAAAAGGCAGAATCACTCAGATGTTTTAAGCTGTAAACTTACTGAAAGGCTCAGAGGCTGTAATTAGAGCTTCACCAAGGTGGACTATTTCTTCATTAGCTAGATAGCTAGGTTAAATTCAGTTTCCTCTTAAACAAGGACAGTAAACTATTTCTAATTTTGACTCACAGGTTTTTAATTTTATAAAACCTACAGTTTCTCTTTAACACCTTACTCTTCTTGGTGCTCACATCAAAAGCGGTTTGGGTCCAACCTTTCCATAAGAGCCCACATTCAAAATACATATTTCTGTGCTTTACTAGTCCCAGTTCAGTCCTGAAAGTTTTCTATTTAAGTAAGATCCAATTTAGAGAAACCTATCACTGGGAAGACAAGATCAGCTAGAATAGCATATGCTTCAACAATGAGTATAAGAATAAATCTCTACTTGCAGATTTCTTTTAATAAAGCAACTTCCCTCTATCAACCATAGCATCCTCTAAGATGCTGTTTTAGTAAGAAATTACATTTACCCTGGGTGTTCATTTTTTAATATATTTGCCTCATATAAACCTTCGGGAGTTTAAAAATCTCCACTCATTTATTTGTATCTCAGGCACAGATTAAAGGCAAAAAGTAATGTGGAAACTTAAACTATTTATTTTATGAGGTAACTATTTTAAAATCCACTGGGAAAATAATGAAAAATGGCCTCATTATCCTTGTTTTTTGGTGAACCAGGCTTTATACTACCAAGAGAGGTCTCCTAACTGTAGTGTGTGTGTGTGTGTTTGAGGTGGATGCTAGCCTGTGGCTTTTCTCCACAAGTTTTTGATGTTATTCCCTTTGAAGAACTAGCACAACTTTATAGCTTTTTATTATTACAAAACTTCTTCACAAATATAGAGGTTTCTCACCACAGTTCACAAAGCCTAAGAATGAACCTGTAGGATCACTAATATTTTAACTTTTCTGGGTAAACATGACTGTAGGGAAGTTCTTTATTTAGTCTACATGATGCAGTGCATGCGGATTTGGGAACTCTTGGAGAGCTGACTTCAAATGTCATATTTAGATTCACTGGTATTATATAAAGAGGCAAATTCTCTGAGTAGATGACACAGTGTAGGTGGCAACAAACATTTTTTACCCATTGATTTTCTGAAGAAAAAAATACATCCAATTTTCTATTTTTGCTGAGAGAAATGTGGGAGAAAAGTAAGTATGAATTGCTATCTAAAATTTGAAACTGTAGAGAGACTTATACTACATTTGGAAATCCACTGATTCTATGGCAAGAAATAGGGGGCTTCGCTAATATAAATGTAATGTATACTAGGATTGTTTTTCTTATTGTAAGCCAGAATTATCTTCCTGGTGAATGCAGGGCTATTCCTGGGCAGTAAGTGTATGTGTGTGTGTGTCTGTTTATGTGTGTTTAGGGGAGGGAAGAGGTTACACAGTGTAGTATAAAAGAAAAACTCATATTAGTTAACATTTAAAAATTGGGTGATTTCACATAAAAATCCATGCTTTCTCTAGGCTTCACTGACAGTAAAATCTCCTACTACTAGGTTCATTTTCTCACCTGGCAAGACATAGCTGAGGTTGTTGTGACTGCCCCCTTTAGAAGGCATCTTCGACACTTCACTACAGACCTCTTAGCCTTGATATTTACACAATTTACTGGGCTTAAATGACCCTTTAATTTTGCTATTATAACTTTCAAGTCTTTTGATATTAATTACCATACCCCTTTTCTATCGCTACTGCCTTGGTGATCTGGAGGTACTGGAGCCCACCTGCTTGGGTTCAAATCCTGCCTGTAACATTAACTAGCTGTGTGACCTCAGGCAAGTTGCTTAGACTCTCCTTGATATAATTTCTTCATCTGTAAAAGGGTATGATAATGGCACCTACCTGGCAGGTTGGTAGGAGGAGTGAGGAGTCGATTCAATGCTTAGATAATGTTAAGTACTCAGTAAATGTTAGTTATTTAATATTACGGTTCCAGTTTCAGACTTTTGTCCTTTGCTCATACTCGAACCCAGCAGTCCTACACCTCCTGTGACTGTCTGACACCATCATTTGAAGGATTATCTAAAATGTATCTCCATGTCTAATATGTCTGTAAATAAATACTTCAACTTGGGCATTTTGTTACCTTTCTAAAATACAGAGTTACAATATCCTCAATATACATCTAAAATATAGATCTCCACTCTCCACAAATATTTAAATCTCTCTATCAGAGAACAAGATGACCTAGTGCTCTCATCCCTTCCTCATTTATTCTAGCTTATCATTACCATGTTATGATGGTATCATTACCACTTCATGTTCCATGAAGTGACTCCATCCTCACTCCTTTGATCCATCCACATGGGATCACAGGCCATGTACACTGTATTTGCCAGTTCACACTTTCTCTCACAAGGAATGTGATTTCTTGCCACCATGTCCAGTACTGAGTACAGTACATGGAATCGAGCGAGTATGCAGTGATTTTTTGTTGAATGCATGAATGAATGAAGAGAGAATCCAACTGATTTAAGTTCTTCCGATCCCCCTTTTTAGGTCCAGCTGAAACCAGTTCTCCTAGCTCTTCTTCCAAGATATCTGTCTCTCTTATATTTGCTTACCACATTTTATTGGTAGTTCTAACATTTCACAGTACCTTTTTCTATAATGTTTGTGAACATGGCTGTATGTCCCACTAAACTGTGAGCTTCTGGAGGGCAGAAGGTTTTTGTCATTGTCCAAATGTTTTACAAATCATCAGTGCTCAAAGAATGACGCTTCATCATCTCAAAACTCAATAACTGTTTAAAGAAAATCATCTTTTATCCACAACTGCCTTCCTTCCTTTTCCCATTATTCAGTGTGACTCCACAGTCTTGAAATTGACTCCAACTTCCTCTTCCACATCCAATGAGTTACTGAGTCCTACTGAATCTTCCTAGTGTCAATGTTTTCCTTCTAACAGGAATAGCTCCCTGCACTTGCATCTTGGTTTCCCCATTCAAAGATGCCATTTCTAGGTTAAATTTCTGAAGACAATCTTAATTATATCACTTCCTTGTTTATAACCTTCATCTTTTTACAACGCAGTGGGTAAGTTCCAAAATCCTTTGTTCCACATTCATAACACTCTTTACAACCTAGATTCCTCAATTATCCATCACTCTTCCCTGAAGCCTCCCAGTCAAACGAGTTTACTCCAAGTTCCCTCAAACAGATCTTGCACACTCTCAGCTCAGTGCCCTTCATACATTGTTCTCTCCTCTCAGCTGTTGAAAACCTGTGTAGCCTCCGAGCCTGGCTCAGGATTCCAGACGTTATGAAGCTTTGAATGTTAAAAGTCGGTTTCCAGGGTTTCTTCAAAGGGAAGTGCCAGTGAATTTGCTTTATTTCTATCATGCTGTCCAAGCCTACCCCATCAGCTAAATAAACATTATATTTTTTCTTCCTATTTAGTATTTTCTACAACATCAGAAAAACCTCCTTCCAGTGAGTCCTGTTGAACTACTTCCCTACTCTTATCAAACACTTTGGGTTATATTCTTCTAAGTTGGTCCAGAGATGTTGAAACTAAATTACACCAGATTCCTCCCTCACTTAAGAAAACAGAAAGAGCCAATGAGGAAAAACAAGTGTGTGTTCCCGCATGAGATTGTAAATTCTAAGAGGCAGGAAGCTGTGACTTTTAATTACTCAGAAAAACTTTGTTCACTAAAGTGAGAAGAATTATATGGCTCAATTTATAAATTTAAAAGGAGGCACACTAATTTAATTTAAAGAAAATTTTGTTTCAAAGTACTGCTTTAATAAGAGGCTAAAATGGTGTGAGATGGAGTAACCAGAGAAAAATTACTAAAATAATATCTTATTGTCACAACAAACATAAGAAACTCACCCATACGGATCAATGTGCAATGGTTTTAATATAAAATGTAACATATCATCAGCCACAATTTCATGTGTGGATACATTTATGAAAAGATGAAAAAAATACATTATGAATGTATTTATTATGAAGGTTTTTCCATTAAGGAAATTCAATTCTTTTCTGAAGAACTTGTTTTCTTCCAATCACTGATCACTCCTTAAGTCTAAGTTTGGATATAAGCACTGTGAAATGCATCGTTTTGGCATGCACGCATTTGGATTCCCTGATAAGGTGGACGCGGATATATCGGCTGCAGCTTATTTTGACTTTGCAAAGTGTTTCTTTGCAGAGTTCATTCAATATTAAGGATGAGTGTAGCAGGAATGTTTAAAACACCCTGATAAGTGTTCCCAAGCTATTTTAGACAAATCAATCAATTATATAAAAAGGAATGTGATGTGTACAAATCATTCCTATGTGTTTATTACTCTCTTTGCTTCTACCACAGGAAAAGATTTTCTTTTCTATCAGACCAAAAAAAAAAGAAAAGGCTGCTTCCTCCATCTCACGCTTTTCACCTGTGCCAGCTGCTTCCAATTACCTGCTTCCACCTGCAGGACCTCGTGTAGTCATATTGAGATTGGTTCCTGTTTCAAAAGCAACCACACAACTGACCTGGGCCTGAGGCAGAAGGCTGCTTCAGTTAGGAGCAAGAATCTTGCATCAATTTAGTTTCCTGCTGTTTTTCCACAGAAATTCTTGGTTCCCTACTTTTGGCCTGGTTTCTGATCAGTTGTATTTTTCAGTCCCTGATATCCGCATCTTCCTAATTTCAGTCCTACCATGCATTCTCTATCCATGAGTATGTCAGAATCCTTGAATGCAAAAATAAATAAAAATATAGATGATGATCATGAACCAAGAAAAGTTATGGGGATTACAAAATGTCATTAAAAATGTATTGTAGGTTGGGCTGTATTCAATTGAGGTTACCTCTTTAGGCTTCCTTTCTTCCTTTCTGCTCTACTCTGATGTTTTTAAACATTTCAAGTTCAGTCTCCCTATCTGCCTTCAATGTTAGTCTCACTCTGAGATTATATTTGGGACAACAAATTTCTTGATCTATAATAGTGTTTTTCAGAGTGTGATCCATTTATCACCCTTATCAGAATCACATAGGAGTACTTGTTTAAAAATGCGGTTTCCTTTACCCCACCCCAAGACCCACTGAATCAGAATCACTAGTTGTAAGGTCCAAGAATCTATATTTTTATCAAGGACCTTTATATTAATTCCCAGCCATGCTCTAGTTTGAGAGTCAATTCCAGTCTCTTAACTCCAGTTGTACTATGACCTTCTGCTACATGTTCTTTATCAAATTTATTGACTACACCCTCTGTCTCATCCTTGTTCCCAAGAATCTTAGTTGTGTGATTGAAACATGAGACAAAATGGAGCTTCTCTGATTTGCTACTGAATATACTTGAGAGTAATGAAATTTTGTATGCAAGAACACTGTTTAGCAGTTGAAACAGATTTTTCCATCTATATGTTGGTTTATTTGATTTATTCATTAATCCTACAAAACAAAAATAAAAAACAAGTATCTCCTTTATGCTGTTTAGAAACTCACAGGATCATGAACTTTGGAGTGAAAGAAGAAATGAAAACTATAACAAAATAAACTAAAACAACAAAACATTATGCCCAGGTATAAATGTGAGCATAAATGGGTATCAATAAACCCAGTTGGGGTTCTTATTGGATTAAACCAGCCTACTTTAATTTTTATTGTAATCTTAAATTCCAGGTTTCTTTTTAGAGGACAAAATTATAATTACACTTTGGAAATAGTTTGATGTTCTCAGAATGTCATATGTGTGTGTGTGTGTGTGTGTGTGTGTATACATGAAACATAAGACATGTCAGTACCATTCAAAAAATAATTCAGCAGAGTTAAAAAAACGTACAAGTATTTTAACTGTTAACTTTTGCGATTAAATATTTACAAGAAAAGAAAACTTATGTTCAATGTCACCTACTATGAAATCACTGTACAGAGATCTGAGTCCATTCACTTACTTTCATAATTGTTGTCAAGTTAAAATGTATTAAACCTTTGAAAACAGAAACTAAAATGTCTCAACTTTCCAAATCACATAAAAGAGAATACATTTTATGCTTGCTTTGCAAGCCTCTGATGTCTTTTCCTTTCAAGTATACTAAATTACTGACTTGCCATGATGACTAACATAAAAGGACCAAGCAAAATACTGTTCACTTACTGAATAAGATATATAGACTCATTATAATAAAGCACGATTAATTTTCATTTATATAAACTAAACCACAATGCTAGCAAGAACCATCTTAGCCATGCTCCCAAGCTTTGTTTAGGAAGAGCTCAAACAGAAAGCAGGTTCACAGAATTTCATTAGTATTTTATTCTTTTCTACCAACCACATTGCTCATATTGTTTTGGACATTTTCATTATTCTTGTGATGTTTGAGAAATGACAAAATTAGAGAAGAGGAATCTGATAAAGATACGGCATGGCACAAAAGCTATATGGATAATTGCCTTCACGAATGTATTTCAGTTCTCATCTCTTCTAATTAGCCTCATTACCATACTTTAAGACAGACTAGCAGTCACTCAAGACCCTGCTCTTTTCTGTCAGAACGAGTGCTGACAGCCAAATGGACAACATATGGAAAAATCCTCTCCTTCCGGCTATTCTTCCATGCTCTTTGGTGGAAAACACAGGCCAGAGAAAGTTTCCTAAACTCCATCCTCAAATAGGTGTCTCTAAATCAGAAATACACAAAGTGTATTCCCTTCATCCTCCACCTTATCTCAACTTTGGGAGTTGAGGTTATGCATTTCAACCATTTTCTATGCCATTTTTAAGTTCTTTAAAGAACTTAGAAAGCACACTAATTCTGCTAGACAACTTTGCTTTTTGAACCTCTTCACCATTAAGCAACTATAATGAAACTCCGACTCTTGAATACCCCATGTTATTAATTTGCCCTTGACATAACTGTGATGCCACCTGAAATTCCTTCCTAGAGGCTAAATGTAAGGACTTCATTGATTCATTGATCATCCTTTGAAAGTGAGTTATAAATATTAATTTTAAGAAGTGTCAAGCAATCCTTCATTGCAACATAACTGTCAGTGCAGACTCATTTGCTATAGGAAACATACTACAGAACCATATATATTCTACTTTATAACTAATTTGCTGTTATTTTTATTAATTTACTTTTATTAAAAATAAAATATGACAGCATTTAAAAGGTATATTCAACTTATTATAGTTCTGGAAAAGGTCATTACATGATTACATTAGTCATAATTATTACGATGTGATTAATTTCCTCCATTGTAAAGAAAGCAAAATATTTCAATTACTTTAGTGTAAATAATTTAACTCTTAAGGTCTTCTGTAGATCCCTTCTAGGCCCATTTGTTTATACAATCACAGGTATCTTTCTTTTTCCTGATCACTTTTCCAGTCCTTCAAAAAAGAATTTTGCTAGATTTTATTATTTTGCCTTTGCAGTACAAAACCTATGATGCAACCTCAATGGCAACAAAATCAGGGAAATGGATTTTCTGCACTTTGCAGTTTGGGGAAACTAACAGTCCATTCGGTGTGACTGAAAAATACCCTGAAGGCCAATATTTACTAAGCATGGCACACACACAGGAGCCTTGTTAAAAATCCACAACAAATCTCTCATTGCAAACAAATCCAAAGGCTTCAGAGCTTCTGCAACTGTCTGAGTCATGTTGATTCTGACAGCAGAAAGCTGCTTTCTTACTAATCCAGCAGCTAGCTAGAGGTCTGTTGGCCCCACACCAAGATTTCATGATTTCTTCTCTGTATTCTTTGCTACAATTCCTTTTGTAACAATCTACCAGAGATGAAGAGTGTAACATTAAGGTGAAATTTTCTTATCTGCCTGTTTAATATTCAAACAAGTTTGATAAATACCAACTAGGTGTTTAACTTGATCAGGCCAATAAAGGCATAGATAATTAATGCTGGGTTCCCATCAGACTGTTGGAGGAAAAATAATGGTCAGTAGCATTTCCAAATAACAGGAAATACTTTGAGCTTCACACTTAACACTTTAAAATGCATGTTGCCTTCCCTCATAGATGCCAAAGCAATATGTGATTTAACAAACACACACACACACACACACACACACACACACACACACACAGACACACACGCAAATATCTGGAAGAGGAAAAAAATGAGGGCATTTCTTGTATGAAAAAATGAAAGTATATAGGAATGTGATGTAACTATACACACGTGTATCCTGTGCAGAGCCACAAGGCTGTACACAATAATGGACAAGTCTGAGAAGTATGATTCCAAAGTTTTCTTGCAAAAATTTGATTATAAATTTAGTGAGTTATTTCTGAAATCTATTTCTTGCACCCACCTATGCAGCCTGGGAAACATCTGTTCTGATCGTGATATGGAGCCAGAAAGTGAATTCCAAATGCAATGAGATTAGATGATCAGTATTCAGAATCCTTCTGCGTCTGCAGGAGCTGCTCCGAATGGCACAGGCCTCACCGACCATCTTAAATGCTTTGAACATGCTTTTCATTCTTCACGCTATTTAACTTTCAAATGCCTTACATTCCATTTCCAAAAATTAGATAATACAATTAAGCGCCAATGATTTTGTGGGGACCACTTAAACAAAAATCACTAGATGATGCTCTGACTCTTTTAAAAAATAACGTTTAACCCTGAACTGGACGTAACAGTACACACATTTTGCTTCCCTACCTCTCCTTTTTACAAGCCTAGAATCTTGCGGCCTGAGAAGATCTGTGTAGGAACTTCTTTCTTCTCCAGTTATAAACTGTAATTCATGTGACACCCATGCATCCCTGAACACCAAATATACATGAAAAAACAGAGCAGTGAAAAGTGGCTGCACACACATGTGCCTCATTCTTGCCTCCCCTTCAATAAAAACAAATTAACAGCAGAGCCTTGGGACAGCTTTTTAGTGTTCACACCTTACAAAAATTTCATAGATCCATAACACGTCCTTTTGGGAACATAAGTTATATGTGTTTGAGACCATTATGAAAACCCACAAAACAAAAGATAGCAATCAGAATTCTGAAGGCACAGTACAGATGAAATTTTTTACTGTTACTTCAAAGGTGTACAAAAGTACAATTTGAGTGATCACTCCCAGCATTCAGTAAATTATTCCCTAGCGTATTATTCTTCCCATTTGTACTTTTAATTTTTTTGACAAGGAATATACAATGTAATATAATTACGCAAAGAAGTTAAAAATTTATATAGTGATGTTAATTGATATTTGTGCAGTGCTCTCTATTTAGGTGAATGATGCTCTATAGATAAACGTGTGGCACACTGTGATCCAAATTTGGTCACATGCCTACTTGAATGTACTCTCATTCACTACTCCTTTCTCATTCATTCAACATTCATTCTCTTTTTTAAATTAGTACATTCTATGTACCAGACATCGCGCTAGGTGCATCGTGTCACATTTTAAAAAGCTAAGGGGGATCAAAGGAAGAAAAGTGACCTATCTCATGCACTGATACCACATTTCAAACAGGAATGGAACTGACGAACACATGAAAGAAGCAGACAGCAAAAAATGCAACCACTTTCGCCAATAAACACTAGATCATTTAAGGGAAGTCCCTCAAGAGTTACTGCTTCCTGATTGATGTAATCCTAACCACAGCCTGTGGTCCAAAAATTGCCAATCAATCATGTATACATTACAGGAAAAATTGGGTTAACATGTCTTCATGCTGGTGCTTCAATGACGTTCTGTTCAACCCTGGCACAAGACACCCTTTGCAGAAAATCAGCCCGGTTGGTGTACCGTTCATTTGTTTCCACCTCACCATTTTCTTATGATGTATAGGCAATGAGCCTCATGTGGCCTTCCTAATCTGAAAATGAGCCAAGAGAAAGAACGTGCTCAGAAGTGTTGAAAGAAAGGCCCATTCTCTGCCCAGGGAACTGCATCTAATACAGGAAATGAACACAAGTTTGCTGTAAGCTGTCCAGCTTCTGAATCAGCTGTTCCCCACTCAGAATCCTTCTCCTTCCCCCACCCCCACCTCGAAAACCTAAGCACTAAAAGCCAATATTAAAGTTTTGAAAAATGTGTTTTCCCCTTCTTCTCCCATGTTCTCTCAAAGCTGTGTAAATCTAACTTGAATAGTAAACGGCTTTATTTTAACAAGTGTGAGTTATCAGAGTTCGCATATCAAATTAAATCCAATGAATTCGGGACTTGTTTTAAATTTCAAGCCAGAGGCCCTAACTCCCTGCATTTCACTTGGCGGCAGGCCAGACTTAGTAATAAAGTGCTAAGCAGAAGACAGGAAATACTAGAGAAGTCGAACAATGTTATGACAATGTTTATAACTTTTACAGTCAAGCCTCGCTGCACATCTGCACAACATCAGACTCTGGTCAGACCCGCAGAGAGGAAACCATTCCTTAGCTGGCAGAGCTTTGCTCCAGCCAGATGTTATCATTTTACTGGTATCTTTTCACCAAACAAAAAAATATATATATTATATATTATATATTTACATTTCTGAGAAGGAAATGGGGAGGGGTCTCTTGTTTGGAAGAAATGGTATGTCAAATTAATTCTGTCTCATAATTGATTTATTCTGACAGATCTAAGACAGTCTGCAGACAACGGCATCTTTCCCTTTGATGTGATAACGTTCAAACAACAAGGTTTGGGGTGGGTATGTGTGTGGGGTGCCTTGTTTGATGCCACAGACTGAAATACAAAGGGATTTTCAAGTCCCACAGCCTTGGGATGCTTGGATAAGACTCAGATGCCTGTAAAATTAGGCGGTCACCTGACAAGTATTTATATAAATGAGATGACATTAGTGGTGTTTCCTTGAGCACAGATGTAACGTAAGAATTTATCATTTTAGTTGAAACTGAGGAAACTAATATCTCTTTTACCTAAATCATTTCAAGAGCCTGACATATAAAATGTCACATCACCATCAATAATGCTCTAGATATATCAGTATGAAAATAGATTTTTTAACTAACCTAGGCTAACATGAAACAAAAAAACAAAAACGTTCAATGAGTATCTGGAAAATAGTATTAGCATTGGCAAAAATATAATTTTACCTGTCTTCCACCCTCAATTTCTAAACCCAAAGTTGGATACAGTCACATCAGTTCAGTGTTATGTGGCAAAACCCACACACACACCCCACACACACACACCTCAAGCAAACAAAAATTCTGTCCACAATTTTTGAAGCCATGCCTCCACTGTGCTAACAGAATTGTCTGTATTTGCACACGAGTGTGTATCTATGAGCATGTGTGTGTTTGTCTATGTCTGTGTAGATATCTCAGTGCCTCCTGTCCTATTACCTGCTTTCAGCCAATGCATCAGGTGTCTTAGAAAAAGATGAAAGCTAGATTCAAATTTGGAACATGTTGTTGGCTTGGCATCCTGGGAAAATCATATTAGCTCTACCAACAACTACTACTAGAGACAGTAAAAGTAGCTTGGGTTTCAAGGAGTTCTGTGTCTACCATGGTGTCAATTATAAAAAAAGACTGCCAACTTCTAAAGTACCCAAACTGTAAACAGGCCACTGATTTGAATGAATTTGATTAGATATTAAGTGCAAATCACTGTTTATACAGGGAAAGTTTTTATTGTGGTATGCACATTTGGCCTTGCCCAAGGTGGCACACTTGAAGCTTCTGGAAGAGAAAAATCTTTACTGGAAAGGGAACTTATTCATTTGGCCATTCAACTTGAGTTAAGCTGAAATAGGCTGTGTAATCCAGTGGTTTCTACATTCCTGTTTATTAGTCTCCACTTGATTGATTTTAAAAACGTAAATATATGCCTGGGCTTTATCTCTAGGCCAAGAGTTGTATGATGGTGCTCTAGAAACTACAGGGAACTGGGGTCAACTTACCTAATTTTGAACCTCCCCAGACCCCACGACTGTGCAGTGTGGGTGTGCACATATGCTGGCCTGAGATGTGCTGCACAGCGGGTCTCCTTGGGGCCTTTGGTCCCAGTCATGCTGGCTATTCAATACAGTATTTTGAATATCACCCTGGACACAGCCATTCAAATTGGCTGGCCTAAGAAAATTCAAATAGTTTTCTAGTACTGTTTTAAATTATTCCACTTATACTACTGTACTTCCATGCTATGACTGTTTGTCTTTTAAGTTTTTCAAGTTTTTTGGCTTTTATGCAAAATAAGTTCCACTGTGTATAAGTTGTTTTGACATATTTAATTCCACAAGAGAATTTGAACCACTATTTCTTTCATCAGCATTCACACTAATGCAATGATAGAATACTCTATTACTCAATATTTTTCTCTGAGCCCAAGATACTGATGCTTGATTAACCTCAATCTGATGTAGTCAACAGTGATATTATCATCACTGTATTTTGATGGATTGGATTATTTGTAAATTCTGTAACACTCCTCATTAACTCTATCAGTTGGAAGCTTGTGGAGTTAAATTTTATGTCATTTTCATGAAATTCACAGAATTATCTTGAAATACAGAATCCTTTCAAGAAAGAGTTCTATATAACAGAGTATAAGGATGTTAAAAGACCCTGCTTTCCCAAAATTGTTATAATGTATGAAATGTAAATCTTTCACAGTACAAACATTTCATCTTAAGACTCTGTGTAGTTTAAAAATGTATTCCCACTTCCCAAATTTTTCATAATGATTCATTACTAGATTGTTGGTAGAGATATAAGTGAGGTCTCTGTAAGCTTTAGGCTTCCAGATACTGTACGGACTCTGTTTTTCTTTTTAAGAACTCATGATATCTTGATCAAATTAAACACCCTCACTTCATGCCCAAGTTCCTATGTGTTCTCAGAGGGCCTGAGAATTCATTTCTAACTTAAGTAACGTCTGTCGGTATTGTCACATTACCTTTCTTGCATTTTAAAGCATATAATATTTTTTATAGTGTTCTCATTGCTCAGTTCTACAATAACCTAATTTAATAGACACACATTGCCACAAAGGCTAAAGAAATTTAAATAATGGTACAAATTCTTGGGTTGTAGCACTGCCTGCATCAGGGCTTACTTCTACACAAGATGTGCACTTTTGCAGGGCATTTTGTTCAGGTTACCCAAAAGGTTACTATTTAGTAACAGGAGGTTCAATGTTTGATAGGGTTTAGCATGTATTACCTAATAATGGAAGCTATAATTTGAGTGCATGCTAATTTCTAGTTTATCTACATTATTTCTGTGGTTCTCAAAGTTTTTATAGCAGTGAAATCATTTTTTTTTTTAAGCCTTGAATGGGTGCCCAATGTTTATATTTAAGTACAATTGAAACTGTTAGGATAGGTCTGAAGGAAGTCTCAGGACTCCACTGAACTTACACAATTACGATAGTTTTGGGGAATCCAGGCTGAACACCAATTCATTATTCACAAACTTAAACAGGTGACACTAAATTCATTTTCCAGATTTTGAAAAAGAACTAAGAGACTATATAGTACACCTAGTAAGAAGCCATGACCAGCTTCAAACCTGGGTCATACTAATATTTCTTTTTTCTCCAAAGACACAATTATTTTTTTCTATGTCATATAGGTTCTTTTTGAAAGAAGGGGGTACTTTCTTAGTTTCCAATATATTTACAATGCATTTTTATAAATAACTGCACATTTTTCTATTAGACAATGTATGCTTAAATTAGGCAAGCTATGATGAACCTCTGCATAGATCTTATTTTTTATTCTAGTTGACTTTGAACTGCATGTGTTAACTTCTCTGGAGTCCCCCTATTACTCTGGAATTTTTAGTTCCTTTCTTTCTTGAAGATTCAGATTTTATGTTGCTTTTTGTTCCTGTATTCTTATTCTGACCTAGAACTTGAATTGTATTTTAAAT
Organism: Lepilemur ruficaudatus; assembly: GCA_963574885.1. Classification (NCBI taxonomy): domain Eukaryota; kingdom Metazoa; phylum Chordata; class Mammalia; order Primates; family Lepilemuridae; genus Lepilemur; species Lepilemur ruficaudatus. The sequence goes on along the minus strand of CAUYRT010090365.1, from coordinate 32,598 downwards.
ATGTAATTAGCCTACAAGATATTGTTATCTTTTAAGATATGTTTTCTACATAATATTCTATAGGATTCAAGGATTAAGAATCAAAATATTTTAGAAATTAAGTGAATTTAACATCTTGTCTGAACTATTCACCTTGTCAAATGTCATCTTAAGATTTGTACATTGGAAAATTGTCTAGAACACTTCTTAGTGTATTTAGGAACAAATAAGTCATAAAAAATACACAAATACAAAATACATAAAGAAATAAGAAAACATATAGCTTTTCTATTTTATTCCCTTACGAAAACCCAAAGAAACATGCATGAGCACACTTCTCCTTTCTTTGACATAATAAAATCCTCACCATTTTAGGCCATTTGGTTCAAAATTTATTAAGAAAATTGCCAAGAGAATGACTTAGCAAAAGCTTGGGTATAAAATACATAGAAGTATACGTTTTCAATAATTGCTGTATTCAAATCTGCAATCCAGCATCCACTAATGAGCAAACTAATTTGCTCATTTAACAAGTGTTGACTGAGGGTATATGAGCTAGGGACAGAGCAGGGAACAAACTAGACAAAATTTCCTGCTGACATTCTAGTGAGGGAGAAAACTCACTATTCAAATGTGAAGAAAACAGATTGCATAAAATAACATTGTCTTAAAAGTGCCATAAAAAGTGGGTTGTGCATCAAAAACAGTTTTAATTCAAAGATGAGGAAGTAGTTAATTTAGACTGATTAGATAAAGAATAGGTAGCTTTGTCCATCCACAGATGAATGGACAAACAAAACACAGTATATATATACAATGGCATATTATTATACTCAGCCTTAAAAAGCAAAAAAATCTGACATATACTGCAACATGGATAAATCTTAAGGACACTATGCTAAGTCACAAAAAAGACAAATACAGCATGATTCCACCTATGTGATTATTAGAATGGATAATCATAGAACAGAGGAGAATGGGGTTTCCAGGGGCTAGAGGAAGGAGGAAATGGGAAATTTTTATTTATTTGGTACAGAGCTTCAGTTTTAGAAGATGACAAATGTTTTGGAGATGGTGTTGATGGTTGCACAAAATTATGAATGAATTTTATACCACTGAATTGTACACTTCAAAATGGTAAAGATAGCAAATTTTTGGTTATGTGTATCTTACCACAATAAAAGGTAATAAACTGAAAAATACATCGTAGCTTTAAAGGTCAAAAATGCAGAAACATAAATAAAAACTAAAATACCATTGAGGCTGGCCAAATTCCCCATTTATAAAGATGGGAATGGTGAATGGAAGACGGGCACCCACTGGGGAAGGCAGGGTGGGGGGGTGGTGTCCCGAATGGCACAGGGGGGAGTTGGTGTTGACTGCTTTAAGCCAGGAGAGCGATTAAAGGGTTTTAAGTTGGACATCATATTTGTGTGTTAGGTGCATACATCTGTGTGAAGTGTGGAATAGAAACTGGAAAAGTAATATTGCAGTCCCTTTAGGAAGCCCATGAGGTTCTGATAAATAAGCAGGGACAATGAGATGACCAAAAGGAGGGGTCAAATTCAAGAGAAATTTTGGCACTCGATGAGGTCATATGACTTTTAAGTTCCTTTTCAACCCTGATGTCCAATGAGGGCATGAGAGGAAATGGAAGGGGGATGCTCAAAGATGGGATTCCCTAGGGATGTGATCTGGGAGATAACAGAGTGACTCACAGGAGGTTGTGCTCTTAGATTGTTTATAGGGTTCCAAAAATAGAAGCACTATTGAGTTACTCAGAAAAACTTTTTGGTAAATGGGGTATGTTATGTTTGAATTGAAATCTCTCTTAAATAAGTACTTAGTCTAATTTAAAGGTGGTGCCATCAGTGGAGCCTTATTATTCATAAATACATCTAATTTCTAATTACATCACTAACAACAATGTGAAGTGACCAGTTGAACCAAATGGTCAAAGTCCCTGTCCTGTGAACAGTTGCTGTGTCATTCAGTGCACTTTTGTGAGTCTCTCTGTAAAAAGACAGGGTTGGATGCATCAGACTGATGGCCCTTTTATTCCCAAGAGGCTATGATTCTAGAATGGTTTTGCTATACTTTCATTCAAATTTTAACAATACCCTTGTAGGAAATCAATCAGATGTGACTGAGAACAAGAGTAATGATTTATCTACTAAGCAAGTAGACAGTACCTGACATGGCATCCAGGGAAATGTACTAGACCACAGAACTTAGAACCAGGCTACCGTATTCCATGAACCACTCCGGCATATTATTTTCACAGGGAAGGTTCATAATTATGTTCTTGTATTTCTGTTTCAATGGGATAAAAAACCCAAATTGGAAATATTTGTCATAGTTAGCTTTTATTAGTTTGGGTCTAAGTTAATATTCTGCATTATATTTTGAAATTCTTAAAACCAATACCTCAAAAAATGTCCATCATATATGATTAAAGAGCTGTTTTGTTTTTCCACAATAACTATCTATAATAACTTTTAGATGATATTAGATATCTTTAATTCATTTCTAAAATGGCTTTCTGAAAATGAAAACACACCTTGACTATAAAATACTAGTATCTAATGCTATATGCCAAATTTTTGTTATCAATTTTCTATAAAGCCTTGCATTATTTCATGATATTGATGATTCTAGGATTTTCTTATAAGCTTTTCTTATAACAATTTCAACCATGATATGCACAAAACTGAGAGGCTAAATCCCTTTTTGTTTATGGAAGGAAAAAGTAGTTCTCCCCACTCCTAAATTCAGATTATTTTTAAATATGCAAATAATTTATTTTTCAAATTCATTACTTTTTTAACAAAGACTAAGTACCAGATAGCAAAGATAATACTTTAGAGAAGTTATTATAAAGAATAGAATGCTGATTAATTATGGCAGACATTTATAATTCTATTTTAATACAAAATCATTTATGGATAATTGAAAACTTTCTGTCATTAAAAAGAAAATAAATCCTTTAATAACTTTTTGAGTCACGCTTTCAGAATATAGTAAAAGTGAAAAACATTAAATTAATTGATAGGGCTCGATTTTTTAAAAAAAAACTATTGAATTATTAATGCTTTTAATGCTTGCTTATTGATTTATTGATTGATTGAAACAGGGTTTCACCACTGTCAGTGTGGTGGCATCATTGTAGCTTATTGCAACCTGAAACTCCCAGGCTCAAGTGATCCTCCTGCCTCAGCCTCCCAAATAGCTGGGACTACTGGAGCATGTTGCCATGCCTGGCTAATTTTTTATTTTTTATTTTTGTAGAGATGTGGCTCTCTCACTATGTTGCCTAGGTTGGTCTTGAAATCCTGGCCTCAAGTAATACTCCCTCTTCAGCCTCCCAAAGTGCTAGGTTATAAGTATGAGCCACCGTGCTGAGCCTCAAGGCATACTTTAACTCAAGCTCACTGTTCAAAAAGTAAGACCAAGTATTGGTACTATCCAATGAGCAGATTAGATTGATTTGTAATTTATAATAAACAGATGGTTAATAGGCTGAGCTCCTAAAAAATTCTTAAATATCCATCTATTGCCTTGTTTATATTACTACCTTGCTTACATTCCTTTCTTTGTTGTAAAAAGTAAAACTTTAGAGCAGTGTAAGATGCCAGAATATCTGAATTTTGAAAAGGGAAAAGAAATTAAAACACTTTAAGAAGAGTTAAATATATTCCATGAAAACTTTTTTTAATTTTTACAGACAGAAGAATTTATGTCCGGAAAAAGAGATGGCACCTACAATACAGCATGACGGCATTGCCTTTAGAATGCATTACAAAACATTTTAAAAATCTTGTCAACAGAACTCAAAGAGTAAGTTGACTGTTTATAGTAATCGATAAACAACAGTTTACTTCAACTAAATGTTTTAGTATTTTTATATTATGTTATTTCTAAAGATTATAACAAGGAAAGACACACATTGCACAATAAAGTAGAAAAACGGGGACCACCTCAAATGTATTACTCATTGTTCATATAGCGATTAATTGTTTGAAAAACTTAGGTCAATTTTTGATGAATGAAGTTAGTCTAGTATGCAGTTTGTTCTCTTTTGATACTTTATAAAGAAAGGGAAAAATGAAGCCTTAAAGCTTTGCAAGTATGTGCCTTTGATATAATTTAGTTTTCTTTTTTCTGGCCTAATACTTGAACTCCAGCATGTTAAGATCCTTAAAATGTCACCGTGAGTGCAACAATCAATTAATTTGTTGACACTGGTCCTCCAAATGGATTTTAAGTCATTGTAAATCCATTGGTCAAAATAAGTACTTACTCACTAAAGGTATGGATTGGTAACTAAAAAAATGAATTTTGTTCACAAGTCTTATAGATTTTAAAAGTTATCTTTTCATTTTTAACCAGTTCATATTTAAGCACAGCTTGCAATGCACTACCTTCTATTTTCCAAAGTTCCAATAGATAATATTTCTAAGATAGCTCCCCATTCACCTAAGTTTTGAGCCATTCTTCACACAGGAGTGATGCCTCCAGAATGACACAAGGTTGAAGAATGGAGTAATTTTCTTACCATGATAATGGGTTTGGAGAATGACAAAGTTAAATGAGAAAGTTAGTGAGATAATAAAACTATGATCCCCAAAGACTATTAGGTTGCTGATTTAGTGATCTTCTAAGTGGAACTGCCTGCCTGAAGTTTTAAATTGTGAACAGGTGTTTAGGTGTGCAGAGTTCTCCTTGCTTTTAATGTAGTTACACTATGAAATCTCTATACACTACTTTGATTGTTTCCCATATGTAGAGCATAATCAAATTCAGACCATTAAGTTATCCACATGTCTCTAAAGCCAGGACTTTGTCAGCATACTGAGTTATACAAATGGATATCTATGTCTTTTCTGTAGATCAGTGGAGAAAATGAAAACTGTCCAAAAAGATGGCCAATCACATACAGACATCTTTAAAAATGGTACATATGTTATATGCAATCATATATGTAATATATATGTAATAATGTACTTCAATGACACATTTGTGAGTTCTTTTCAAGGACAGCATTAGCTACTCATTAATGGCTGGATGTTTTTCAGATTTAATATTAAATTACCAGAAAGATATTGAATAGGAAAGGACCTCTGTCTCTTTCATTTACTGATGCATCTCAAGTGTTTAAAACATTGACTGACACATAGTTAGCACTCAATAAATATTTGATAAGACAGTGAATAAATTGCAAATAACCTATTCTGAAATATACTCACCTGCCCAGTTATATTTATGATCAACCAGATTACAGATTAAAAAAAAATAATTTTCCTTTTTTGAAATGTCACCATCTTAGTTTATCTAGTACATAAAATCTCACACAGACACACAAACCATAGCAAATTCAAAACATGACAGCTTATTGAAAGTTCAATGAAAAGCCCACAGTCCAATTAAGGTTGATATTTGGACACCAACTTCAAGTTTCTCTGGAGTTAAAACAAAAATCAGGTATTTTTTGTTTTTAGACGACCTTAGAGTTCATAAAAACTCTAAATAATAGATAAATATTTTCTCTTCATTTTCATATGGTAAATATATTAGGAATTATATTTATTATTGCAAGAAAATTATTTTAGGGCAGAATTTTTCCACTAGATTACAGTAACATCCTGTCTTTAGGGAAATCATAAAAGCAGCCACTCACATGATCTAGAAAGTTAAGAGATTTTTCTTACAGTTAAGCCTTATAACCATGACCATGATATTCAATTTTTGCAAGCCTCAAAATTGCTTTGATTCATAGAGAAATCTAAGAAGCAGTTTGGACAACTAATCCTTCTTGCCAAAACCTTGGTAGGATGCATTCATTTAAGCAATAACCAACTATTTATTGATCATCTATTATATTCTAAGCCCTGGGCATACACATATGAGTAAGACATAGTGCTTGATATTGGAATAAGTTTATCTCATAGTGGAAGCTAAATTATGAAATAAATAATTAAAATATGGCCAAATAACTATAGCCACAAAAGTATTTACAAGGCCCCACAATAGCATAATGGTTAATAGTTTTGCCTGAGAGATTGAAAGAAGGTTGTCTCACAAACATAAGAGTGATTAGGCTGAACAAGTAGCCCTGTCAGAATCCTCTAAGCATGTCATAAAATAGAATAAAATAACTAGGAATTATAGACAGTAATAGTTATATAAATACTATCTATCAAGAACTTTCTCTGTACCAGGCACTGTGCTAGATGTTTTATATACATTAAGGATAGATGACAGAAACATAAATAGATATCCATAGATACGCAGTTACATATATACATATACACACACAGGTAGATAGTTGATAGAGATGACAGACAAATGATAGACCATCAATTACATCTTTTGTTAAGGCAATCAGTAGTTTGTATTATAATTATTTGTTTACACAAATGTCCTCCCTCTAAAGACCATGAATCCCTGTGGACATTGTCTTATTTGTCTCTGCATTCTCAGTAACAACTAAGGTTTCTTCCCCATGGTAAGCATTCCATGAAAGTTTCTTAAACTAATGAACACCTGAACCAACTATCTTTGTGGCATCTCTCAAGTCAATTAACATTTCTATGCCTAAGATCTTTTTCAATCTAGTTGGTCTCTAGGGCCCTTTTGAGTTAAAATATACTATGAAGTTTTCTTTCTGTGTTCTATATTGAGCAACTGATTTCTACAAACCTCAGAATACAGTTGTTTCAGGCTCTGTGTGCATATCCTTTATTCTTGAATTCATCAGGTCTAGGGTCACAAAATGGTTTTTGATTGCTTATAGGTCCAGATCTATTTTATTTTCCTTACATTTAAAAAATTTATTTTGAACACACAAACACAAAAATAACATAATAAAAGCAAAGTCTAATAAATTCAAACATTAAAACAACATAAATACAACAAAACAAACCCACATCAAATGGAATGGAAGCCTCCTGTTTACCTGTCTCTGATATCTTTCCTCTTTCTCCTTTCCAAGAAGTGACTACTATCCAAAATTTAATGTGTACCCTCCTCATGTCAAAAGAGCAAAGTCTATGGCTAGAAATGAATACAATTCATAATGAGGGTATTCTGAGGAAATATGAGCTCACACTCAAAGTCACAACAATGCCCTAGGTGATAATAACTGACTCCCAAGGAACAAGACAGTTCCCAAGCAACTCCAGTGCCCAGAGAGGATGGCGGAGAGATGGTGGTAGAAAGTCTATCAGTTACCGGAGCAGAAAAATCATTGTGACCAGTCATCACCTCTTCATATGACGGCTTAAACCAACAGACTGAGCATTTACAGTGTAGCAAAGGGCAGTCTAATGCAGGAGTTACTCACTGAAACTTGGACCCATTGTTGCTGTTTTTTGACCTTGGGCAAGTTAGTTAACCTCCCTCACACATTAATCTTTTAGTCTATAAAATGGAGATGACAATGGTATCCACTTCACAGAGCTGTTTAGATTAAGTGAATTCATGAATGTAAGATGCTTTAGAAGATATCTGGCACATGGTGAGTGCAGTGTTAGCCATTTATTACATTTTAGGCCCATAAACAAAATTTTACAAAAGGAAGAGTTATTTCCTTCTCATCATCTTCAAAAACTGATGAAAGGCATGCAGATGAGAAAAGAAACCATACTTTTGGAGTCTTCTAATCACTAGGGCTCTATATTTTGTAGTAGTCCTATAGTGTGGGTGTTAAAAGAATAAAACCAGGGAGCCCTATTTCTAGTCTTTGTTCATTCATTTGGTGCCCCTTTTGGAACACCTACTAAACACCAGTCAGTGCTCTAGGCACTGGGGATATACAACATGATGAAGATACATGGGACACTGACAAAGAGGTCATACATTAAACTCATAATTGCACCAAAACTTGCCAAATATAGGATCTCTCTTTGCCACAAAATTTTTAATTGCTTTGAGTCTCCACTTTCTCATCTTTAAAATAACTGCGGTAATACCTGCTCCTTCTTGTTTATGTTGCTGTGAGATGAAAAAAAAAATCATTACTATGACAAAACTTTGTAAAAGCTGAAACATCTGAGTAAACGTGTAAATGATATTAACACTTCCACCTGGCTTCCGAGATAGATTTGTGAATAGGTCTAAGTGAACCTAGCAAGGCAGGAATGGATCATGGAAGCTCCCTGTCACAAAGCTTAGGTAGAAACCTATTCCACCAGTACAATTTTCCTAAACATAAGCTCTTAAAAACAAAATCTGTATATAAAAATTAAATTAGTGTAAGCAGCTTGAAAACTGTAGAAATGTTCACTCCCTTCTAGAAATGTAACTACTCTATCTTCAGAGGAAGAGTGAAATAAAATTCAATGTCTTTTGCCACCCTCCTCATAAATTCTGTTTGTCTAAATTCTTAGACACAACAATGACAGAATTCATGTAAATAGTCCTAACCTTAGAGGTCAGATTTGGGGATCTCATGGAGTGGTGCAAGGAAGTCTGGCTAGCTGCTGACCAGTCAGTACAGGACACCAAATATGTGTCTCATGACTGGTCAACATAGAAACTAGCACTATTTGCTTTGCTAGAGGAGCAGGTTAAAAAGTGTTTCACTGTGTTCAGCTCTCAATTATTCAAAAAAAGTTAATTTTAAAACAATTTTAAATTTTAGTACAATTTAATGGATTAATATTATAAAAGAGAATGTCCCCAGCTTGAATATTAAATTTCAGTTTTCCTTATTTCCTTCCCTTAATAGAAATGTAACATTAATGATAGCTGTTCAAGTACTACATGTTTTAGACTTTGTTTCAAAGCTAGTATTTAAATAACATAACAAATATTAACACTGAAATTAATTATATCCGTCTTCCCATAAACTAGTTTATAGCTTAATGTGAAGTACCTTGCTCCCCAGTTTGGAACTTTAAGTATTGAAATTGCTTGCACGTGCTCAGTGCTTTCCCCGCCTTACTCCTATATAGTTAGCACCTGGGAGCTGTTTATTATGAAAGGCAAAATAATCAAATGGCTGTCCTGATATATATTTTTGTACTTCAGAGTCAGCTAATTCATTAATTTTCAATTAATAAAACAGTAAAAATCTAGCCATAGATCATGGATTTTCCTATTCTTAAGTAAACTTGCTTTTCATTACATCAACCTATTTTATCCAGCTGCTTTGTCCACCCTAACAATCAATGTAACTATAGCTATACTATTTCCTATGTTTTGACTTTAGACAATGCCAGGTTACTGGGTCAAGTGTTCTGTGACCTGCTTATCGTTGCTTATTCCTGGATAGAATTCAGTAGAAAAATTCAAAAACTATAATGATGAATCGATATCAGTGCAATATAAGTGCTCTCAAACTATTAGGAACCCATTTGAACCCTGATAGTGTGATTCACTATTTGTGCCTGTCCCACCAGAGCACACTATTCTAAGTAATTTTTCATATAATATAAAGGGTTAGGTTTGAAAAATCAGCATTACAAATGTCACATTTACTTCCAGCAGGAAATGTGCAACAATATGTGACAATACTGAATAAAATGTTGAAACATGTTTTCCTTTTGTTTTACTTTACTCATTTTTGTAATACAACACTGGTTACTGGAAAATGCCTTACAGCTTTATTCAAAACACATGTTCAAAGAATTGAATGAAAAAACTTTGACTCTCTCTGGAACATCAAACCGATATATCATTTGTGTGCTTTAAATTTTTTCTTACTGTCAGGAACACTTTTATGTCTTTAAGATTTATTTAAACTAGTTTATTATATAATGAAGCTTGTCAGATCATAGGAACAAAGTCAAACAAGATGTGCTATATCAAAGTATAACATTTAACATATAGATTTAAGTATACATATCAAGTACAATGCAATCAAGCAAAGTTTAATCTGAAAATGCAAATGTTTCAAATTATTAAAGCCACATCTGTCCTTTGAAGCACAATTTAGACTGTTTATCAAAAAGCTATGTGTAATTATTCTCTCCCACCCCAGACTTTGTAACAACGAACTTCTCTTCTTAAGAACTTTTCAATTTTGCTTTAGAGTTGGGATTTTAAATATTTAACCACGAAAGAATAGAGGAATACAAATGGAAAATTAAAAATCTTCCCAATGTGTCCTATTATAATTATGTTTTGTTGGTAAATCAGGGTAATATTTCAAAAGGCATTACTCCAAAGTTTAAGAAGAATTCTAAATGCCTTTGGAAATAAATTTAACATAGTTTCAGCATCAAAAAATGTATGCTTAAATGCATTATTAAAATTTAAAAATATAAAGCTTTATATTTGGATTTCTCTGTCTTGGCTAACAGAAACCATCAAAAGCAGCATTTTAACTAGCAAAAGGCAATTCTGAAGCACTGGGGAAATAGGATAGTGCTTTGAGTTTTAAGTACTTGAAGTTCTCAAAGCTTTAAATTTATACAAAAAATAAGGTAGTCTCTGTTGTATTCTCTTATGTACATCCATTGATCTATAACATTCTCTTAAACACACCCACTGAATTATCCACTGAAAAGATTCATAAACTGTTCTAGGCAGTATTATTAAGTCTGAGCACCTGAGGATGAAGTCAGTCATTGCAATATTATTCTAGAGGACACCTGATTTTTGTGCAAAAGTATGACCTTTCATTGCACACGTAAGAACTGAACATGACATAAAAACTTTGTGCTCTCATTTACAAAATCTACTGAAATATGAGGGCTCATTTTATCTTAGATTATAAAGGCTTACATCTGTTAATATTAGCTTTGTCATAAAACAGCAATAGCTTATAAAATTAATTGGAGTGAGATTTAATTAATTCATGAAGTTTAAAACTAGATATATATTTTAAAACAAAAAAATACTGAGCAGTTTATCGCACTTGAAAGTAGAGAGTCATTGCTTGTGACTCCAGATCATGAAGGCTTCCTAAGCAAACGTGAGTAGTAACAAACTCACAGTAGCACAGACTCTGCTTTCGCACTCAAGTTCAGTCCAGAAATCTCAAATTGCTAAAACCATAAATTCTCTATATATTATCTCCTCAACACATTAGGTTTAATTTATCAATTATAATCTGGCTTCAGTAATCAACATGGGACAGAGAAAAAGTGGTGGCCAAAAAAAGAAAAAACCTTCTGTTTGACTTAGAACAATTTTTTAACGGATTTTATACTTCTATGACTTCATAGGCAAGCAAACATAAAAACTGGTTGACAGCACTGATTTTATTTATTTTTTTCCACAGAAAATGGTGTCAACGGTTTCACTGAAAGTTTAAAGGGAGAACATAATTCTGCAATATTATAAACTCTGTCATACTATACCAAGAAAAGGAAATTGTTGACAAACATAATATAGCTGAGTACTTTATTTCCTTTCCCTAAATGGTTAAAGAACTTGAGAATATTTCTGAAACCTTAATGAAAACTCTTCAACAAAGTCACAGAGGGCTTTGAATGAAACACAACCCAGTTTCAACATGAGAAACAATTAGTATGCCGAAGAGCTTATGTCCTAGGAAACATACGATTCCACAAAACCCTTTAAGACAGATAGTGGCTATGGATGTAGAATCACTGTGGATAAAACCGGCAGGTTAAGAAGGGAGCAGGATGAAAGAGAAAAGGCGTGGCAAAGGGCTCAATTGGCACATATGCATTTTAGTAGTGACTGTTCTTTTCATTTCACTCAGATTTGACAAATGCCCGGAGGCATTTCTGCAGTGGAACATCTTTGCAAATCCTAAAAATAAAGCAATAAACTTTAATTCCTCAACTTTCATAATATTTTGACAGATTCTTCCAACTTTAATTTCCTTTTTGTAATGGTAGTGTGATTTGCATTATGTTACATTGCTTCATTTTGCCATTAAAAAAAAAGAGTTAATCTCTAGAGAACTGCTCTGGAAATTATGCACTACTTTAATAGACATCCCCTCAGAATTGAATAAGAATAATTTTCTCATGGTAATCTTATCCTGTAATGGTTAGTAAGATCTCACCATAGACCTGTATTTGAAACCAGGCTTGAATTTTTTTTTATAGAAATTTTCAACGATATTCCCTGAACAGGCTCTTATTTCTCATGAAAAGCATTTATGTAAAGGAAACAAGCAGAATAGATTTATTTAAAATTTAGGGAAGTTACGAAACCAAAAAAAATTGCATTCAAAGTTACAAGTTACTTGATTCCCTCATATAGAGTGACAGTGTCCTTTTTCCTTTCCTCTTGAACAAAAGCTGCTCTGGCCTGTGGAAGGCAAGTGTTATGGCAAAACCCACTCTATGACAAAAACTGCTCCAAGAATGCTGCTTTGGAAGGAAATCAGTGGTAAAGAGGTGTGAACTCTTTAAAGGAAGGAATTTGGTCTTTTGTTAAAAAAAAAAAAAAAGTTTTATATCTTTTAATTTGCCTTCTGTAACAAGTAAAGCCCATTTATTCTGAACTTTTCTATGACCTGAAATCCCACCTATTGGCTTTCATATATTGATATGTGAGTGTCCAAGAGCCAGGACAGAGAATAAGTGACATAAAAAAAAAAAAAGTAGGCTAGAAGAATTGCGGCACTGGAAATGATGTTAACAGATATGAAAGGGGATAAAATGGAATGTGACCGCTGGCAAGCTATGAAGTCGCTAAGGGAAATGAGACTAGTGTTCAACAGGGTGAGCAACCAGCCTTGAACATAAAATTTCTTATCACTACTCTCACCTCGCTGTGTAAATAACCCCACGCTTCTAGCACACCTAAAACTTCTCTGCTATCTAATTAAAGAGTATAATCATTTTTCCCCAGGCTGAGCACAACCGAGCTTCCTCCTCTGACTACAAGAAAATTTCCATAACCTTGGGCACCACAGAAATGTTATCCAAGTGTAGTCCCGTTATACAACATAAACGAGAATGACTGAGGCAGCTTCCTCCAAAGCTGATGCTTTCTAGAGCTTTTGTGCCTATGGAAAGCCCCCATGAAGGTTCCACTATTCCACACTTCACTGACAAGGAGTGACAAACTAGAGCACTGTTTTTGTTTCTGAGTTTAAATGTCCAAAATACTAATGGCATAGTAATTTATGTAACTGTAACTCATCAAGATCCATATATATATTTTCATGTTTTTAAATAGTCAACTTTCAATTATCTTCAAAGGATCAGATGCCCTGCAGTTTATTTCGGACAAATCATCCGTTTTATTGTTTCTGACATCGTTACCTACTCTGCTTAATCAAACGGTTTATTTACATAAATGGGATATTTGCTTAATCTAATCCAGGATTTTAGGAGGGAGAAATGCTTTAGGAATAAAAACAATTTCCTTTGTATATATGAACAAACAAATAGTACTTCTGTATGAATGTTGATAAAAATTAACTCCCAGAATAAAGTGGAAGTAGATATAAAACTGATTAGAGAGACAGAGTGGAAAAACTGGGTAATTTCCAGCCTTTCGTGAGTCACATATTAACTCTGTGGTTACTGTGTCTCAGTTATGGAGAAGGTTAGAGTTACTCTCTAATGAACAATAAAAACCCTTGTCAAAGCCAAATATAAGTGATTTTGAAAAAAAGTTTTATACTTCCCAACAGCACACACACACAAAAAAAAATAAAAATAAAAATAAAACTACAAAAAACCAAAACTGAAGAGAACAGAGTGGCTGACTGACTACCCTACCAGGGCATTATTTTGAGAAGCAGAAGTAAAGCACTTGTTATGCTGATTTTTTTCCCTCCCAAAAAAGCATACACGCACATAGGGAGCAATTAGGAACCGCAGAATTCATGATACATTGTGGAAAAGGGATATATGTAGTCCATTACTGGTTTGCTTAAAAGTAATCAGACTTTAGTGACACACACACACACACACACACACACACACACACACACGCCAAACAAACAAAACTCCCAATTGACAAGATGAAACAGTGTGAAGTGGCCCAAGATTCTTACTCACAGTTGCATAACAGGCTCCTTGATCTGCAATATGCTTGGCAGCAATAGCATGAACAGATATTGTGCAAGTTACAAATTAACTAGGACGTCATTAACCGGTGATAAGAAGACAGAGCCTGGTGTTGTCTTCAGTAAATTAGCTAAATGGGAATTTTTTCCCCCCTAGCTTTAGCTTTTCCCATAATGACCAAGTGAATATTGCCACAATCATATCATCACTTCTCTTTGAAAAATATCAATGGGTTATACTCAGGTTTTTTTGTTTTTGCTTTTGTTTTGTAAAACCAACCACTATCCCACATCAATGCTACCCATTGGTTACAGCTGAAGTCTACTTCCTTTGAAAGCTTTGGGAAAAATAAGTCTCTCAAATAATTTCATAAAAGATTATTACTGAAATCAGAGTGAGTATTTCCATGCCCAGCCTTGTATATGTCTGTTCTTTGACAGCTAGACTATCTCTATGATTGGGCAACAAGGACAGTTATTTTAAAGGACAATGTCTCTTTACTCTTTTCTAGCCACAAAGAACATTAACTTCAAGATCTTCCTAAGGATTTCTCACTGACACATTCTCCTTTTTATTGTTCTAGCAGCATCATTAGTGTTTCTACTTTCAAAGTGCAATGTTCTATGGACCAGAGACCTTAAGTCAATGTCCTTTTCTGTCTTTTAGTAAGACACTGAATGAGCAATAATATATTTCTATGTAAGATCTGATAGCTATCCAAATTTGAAGACATGGAATTCTGTTTACATATCCATTAATTACATTTATTTAAGCATTCTAATGTGTTTTTTTACATATTAACAATACAATTATATATGTTGGTATACAACTCCATAAAAGATTGTTGCCTAACTATATTATTGTTGCCTTATCTGTGAATTTTATGTATATAATATGGACAGAATAACAAGCACGTATGTATTATAATCAGACATTAGTTTGGTTTTAAAAAATAAGTCCCTTTGTTTTGTCTGGTCAATATGGTTTTGCCAAAGATCAGTCATTTAAGGTGTTTTATCAGGACCACTGAAATGGAAGAATCTTTCTATTAAATATGATGATAGTAGTATATCATTTAAGAAAAACAGAAGGTAACCAGTAACCAAATGGGTAATAGGTGGCTGCCAAATGTAATAACTAACATATCTATGGTTCATATCCTCTATGCCACATGATGTAAAAATACGGTTGGTTTTATTACTTTGTATTTTGGAGAAGTTCCTTTTGGATTGTATTTTAGATTATTTCAGATATATTAAGCATTCCCTTTAGATGGAGTTGATTTTTAGCCCAGTTTCTAACTTTTCAGAGCTTATTTCTAGGCATAGAGTCTTTGTTTTAACAGTGGGCAACAGCTGTCTCCACAACATAATGTTCTGCTCCTGTGATTAACCCAAATATCTCATAAACATGCAACTGATGTGAGCCAGGGTCTGTGGACTCCAAAGGCACTAGTGTATTTGTTTGCAGACATGATGCAACTTCATGGGAAGTCAGGTCAATCAAAGTTTTTAACCCTAACTACTTCATCCTCAGGCTGTAGGGAATGCACTACACATCACATTCCCTTGCAGTTACTATCGGTCTTTTCTGCTGTGTTTCTTCACATATTTAGAACAGTAGGGAAGAAAAAACAAAAATCAAAGCATCCTTAATTAAAACATTCAGGATGATAGCTGACCTTTCACTTGTGTTGACCAAATGGTTTATGCTTATTTCAATCACTGCCATTTATCACCCTTAATTAGCATCTACCCAATAAAACAGCTCACTTCTGAAGCATATTAATTACTGTTTTATGACTTTGGTTCCTATTATGCTAGCTATACAGCAACAACCATAAAAAGCATGGCATTTTCCAGCACAAAGGGGAGTATATGTTATGTGTGATTCATGTAAGTTGCATTAATACTTAGAGGAGTGGTCTGGAATAAGCTGCTTCATTCTGACTCCATGCCCTAAGGAGTTGGTTCAATTTTCAGAACTAGAAGCAAGTCCTTCTGAGCGAGACAAGGAAGGGAAATTTTCTGCTATGTGATTTTCCAAATCATTGATGTTATGAGTGGCAAATCTGAACACCAAAGGAAGACTCCAGGTTTAGATGAAATACGCTGTTCTACATAATTCATAACCATAGAATGCAGGGACATTCCCTTTTGTGATATTTGTGAATAGTGCAGAGAATTTAGAGTCATTTATTTCTCTGTTATCATTTAAATGAATGATTTTAAATTATTTTAATGATTTGGTCATGTTAAGTACTATAAGTAACGGATTTCTGTAATATTTATTGACAATTGTTCCCTCTGAATTGTCAAGAGTGTAATATTACATGATTTTACTAAAATCACTACACAAAATTCTGGTAGTTTTGGGGAAGTAAATATAACCTTTCATGTCCCCAAAAAAGAAAATAAAAGAGAAAAAATCAACTGAGAAACTTTGAATTACTGAAACTTTTCAGAAGTAATTAAAAAAAATGCATTTTAGAAATCTTTTCAGAGCCTAGAGTTTATCTCAGTCACTGTATAATCTTAATGACAGAACCTCAGAAGTTCTGCTACGACTTAAAAGACTATAAATGAATCCACTGTGACCGTGACAAAATACTCTGGGACAGACAGATAGATGGATGAGAGGAAAGGATAAAGAGAAGACTTTCCAGAGGAAGAAAATTCACAGCACTCTGCAAAAACTCTTTCTAGAAAGTGATACTATTATAGAACTGGCTGGTGTACTTTACTTACACTGCAGTTTAAATTTTTCTCTTGCGCCATTATCAGTGAGAAGAGAGCATACATTACTGTCCTATTATAGCAGTGAAAGTGTTTGTATTTAAAAGTGCACAGAAGTGAGTACTATATTAACAATATACAGTGGTATTGCAAACTAATCAGTGTCTAAATTTTACTTATCAAAATATGAAGAGAAAGTATTTGCTATTTATATATGGAAAGTCAAGGTTAATTTTCAATTTCAAGTAAAGAAAATTTAAAGAAGTAGAACAAACTTGAGGAGGGGCAAGTGTATTGAGGAGTATTTTTAAAGCTGTGCATGTGGATTTAATACTCTACTTAAAAGACTAGAGATAAATATTCTGTTTGCCCATAAGTTATGAAAGCAGCAGCCCATGATCCTGCAGGCTTCTCTGGTCACCAAAAAAAAGAAAAAAAAAAATAATGGCTTCCCAGAATCAAAAGGAGATTGAAATTAAGTATAGAATGAACTTGCTTTATTCCTGAACTAAAATATGGAAAAATTATGACAATGACTTTCAATGCAGAATGTTTTAAACTCTAAGTGCATAAAGCAGAGGATTAAGTGAAAAACCAGGTTCATAAAATGTATAAATGGTATTTAAAAGAGTGCCATAACAAAAGGCATTATTTTATAAACTTGTGTTGTCATAAGACACAAATTTAGTTATGCTAGTTATTCACTAGTTATAAAGTTAGCATGAAGGTGAATAACTTCTAGGGATAACGGAAGGTAATTTTATTACATGTTTTTGAATTACAGTAATATATATATTTATTATAATAAATAGAATTATACACACACATTTCCTTCATATTTTCCCTCCTTATAAAACCTGGATCACTTTCTTTTGTGATTGGTTAGTGCCAATTTGAAATTATTTTTGGAAATGACCATAAATACATAAGCTCCTTTAATTTACTGTACAAAAAAATCAGAAGCCTGTTAAGGTTCATGAAAATTGAAAAGAAAGCAATTCAGTCTCAGTAAATGCATGGTTATTTGGTGAATACATAATTTTTATAAGAAAAACATTAGTCTAAGATTCTGTTATTCCTACTTTCATGATATAGGAAGCTTATTAACCTGGGAATCATAAAATTACAAAGAAAACCACAGACATACACTTTAGCA
Organism: Lepilemur ruficaudatus; assembly: GCA_963574885.1. Lineage (NCBI taxonomy): Eukaryota > Metazoa > Chordata > Mammalia > Primates > Lepilemuridae > Lepilemur > Lepilemur ruficaudatus. Next base: position 14,782 of record CAUYRT010090365.1, on the reverse strand, counting down.
GTGCTATCTCAACAATTATAATTTAATAGTAGGAGTGTGCCTTGTAAAGAAAGCATATTGGAGATACTCCACGTAATGGTCCACATTATCAGTTGCTAATCAAAAGTAGTCACCCATTTCACTTCTATTTGGAAAGAGTTCTACATCCATCACCTTTTCCACATTTACCATCTATGCTATGCTTTAGCTCAGAGTTCAATAAACTTGAAGCATGGAGAGTTAAAAAAAAAAAATGACCGAAATAAAGCAAACAAACAGAATTGTAGATTTTTAAACATATAATACACTTTACCACAAAGGGGTGTCCAGAAAATATATTTTTATTTGTTTAAGTATAAGGAAAATATGCATAAGATATTGAGCCTGATTCATAAGTAACTACGAAACAATTGTTGGCAATATTGAGCTCAAATTGGGATTAGTAATTAGCACAGTAAAATATCAGAGAAAGAATTATTTCCCTAGGAAGCATGGCAGGCTCCCCAACTCCTGAAGTTTGGCCAACTAATCAACCTTCTATTCAACATATAGCTGGTGGCGTCTCTTTTGCCTAAGAGCTTCTATTTTTGAAGAAAATCATATTGTAACAAACAAGTAATTCTAATTGAAAATGCAAGGAAGAGTTAGGAGGAAATTTGGTTTCTGCCTAACCAGCAAGTAGCTCTTGGTTTACATAGACTTTGCAATTTTAGGTCCTCAATATTTGCACAAAATTATGAATTATTATAAATGTTTGAGTTTCAAAAGGAACAACACGATCAAGCTAAAGACAGAACCATAAAAATATTGGGAGCCACAGCTGATACGATGATGCCCTTGATTTCTAAAAGCTTAACAAAGAAATCAAGAATATTACTCTATATTTCTAAAATGCCCTTAAAAATTTCAAAAAAGCACTTAACATGCTTATATGTTTACTTATTCTCCAGCTAATAAACATATTGCATATAGAATAATTCCTTTACAGGTTTGCATTTCTCAAAAACACAGTAATTGTAGCCATTATCAAAAAATCACATCATAAATTAAGCTTAAATTTTATGGTCTTCATTGTAGAAATACAATAACATTATGAGGTTAGTTAGAACAGTATCCTCAGCATCCACATCCTATCATAGGTTAAAAGAAGGTGAAAAACCATTTGCATGGACTAAGAGAGATGTGACACAGAAATATCACTGTGCTACGTACCACTTCTAGACATGGAATAGAACAAAAGGAATTACTATATGAGAGAGCATGAAACTTGGAAGAGTAACACATTTATAATAAACAAATATGTCACAGACAGACAGTGACAAGAGCATTAAGGAATGCATTTTCTGAGCATAAGATAATTACACTCGTGCCACAAGGTACCACCATCCTATTGTAATATTCAAACAGCCTATGTGCCATTAGCTCTGGAGTAGTAGGGTTCCTTTACATCTTGCAGAAGCCCATAAGTCTAGAACTGCAGCTGTATCTTTACCTTTTAGGGGAAGGTTTTGGAGGAGTCTCTTAAATATTATTCCACTACTTTTTTATAGCTAAGTAGAAACTCCAACTGAGGAAGGAATTGGAAATTCTATAGCACAGAGAAGAATTTCCAATCTCCAACATAGGTCAGTGTGGTAGATACACTGATGCTTTTCCAGCTTAGACTGGAGAAGTCTAAGGACCAAGTCATGTCTTTGGGTGTAAAATAACTACTATCATCTCAGAGTTACGTAGTGGTAAGTCCCATTAGAACACAGCCTCTTATTTTCTTCTTAGTATCTTCAGTCATCTATATTATATAACAGATACTCAAAAAGGCAATAGGATCTTACTATACAGGCTGTTTCTTCAATCTTCACTCTTTTTTTTTCATTTAACATCATCTCATATCAATAAAGATAGGTCCATCTACATTGTCCTTTTCATGTGTGCATAGTTATCCATGCTATGGTATAACATGGTACATTCAGGCAAAACCATGCTGTCACATGTTCCAGTTCTTCCAATCTTCCTCCCTCCTAACTTCCTTCCTCCTCCCCTTCTCCTTTCTTTCTCTAATACAATGAATAGTATGATAAACATCCACATGTTTGAGATTTCTTTTGACTAAGTTACTAGACACGGTCCTGCTGATATAAAATTCTTCTCTATATTGTCAAATCAATCTCCAAAAAGATATGTCAATTTACATCAAAGTACTCACTAGCCCATATCTAAGCAATATGATAAAAAAACAAAATTTCATTTTTATTTCAAATTTATATTCCTTTTATCAATAATGAGGTTGAAACTCATTTAATATACTTATTGGCCATCTGTATTTCTTCTTTCTTTGACTTTTAGTGACAAATCTCCATTTTTCACAAAAAATGTTTTGAGCACATTGTAAATTGAATCATAAAGGCTATAAATATTACTAGCCTTTTTTACATTGTTTGCTTTCCCTATGCTTGTTTGTAGGTGAAGCAGTCAGATTTTCAATGTGAGCACAAAGGGTGTGTTAGAAAATTCTACTTTAAAAATGTCATTCAGTTAACTTTCAACAGTTTTTGAACATATACTATGTGCAAAGCATTAGTATTTTGTGGGGATAAAACAATAAATCAGGCATGATTTCCTGATTTAGCTTTATCTTTTCAAGCTAACTTCAAAAACATTAAAAAAATAAGTATACTACTTTACATAGTCAATAAATTTATTATTAAAATAATAATTACTTGTCAGTTAAACAAATATTAATTGAGCCCTTAGTCAAGACTATGGTTGAATTAAATGTTTATCTTTCTCTATGTAACTTGTAGTCTAGTACAGAGGCACAGATATAACTATAATTTAAGTGAAAAAATATTAATGAGTTAAAGACTACTTTGAGTTGGAAAAGTTCTTTAGAGGAAATGGTATATGACCTGGAACTGATAAATAGAAACAATACACAGTGGTCTGTATAATGAAAAATAAAATATAGGAAAAAATCTCTTTTTCCTATGATCTAATCCCAAGAATGATAATAATCAATGGCGTAGGGGACCCAAATTCCCTAAAGAAATCTCAAAAAACAAACTATGATTTCCATTAATTTCTGAAAAGAATTTGGTCTTTTATAAAATCTTGTGCCTAAATATACTCCTTTTCATATTAATATCTCTACATTTAATGATATCACAAATCTCTGACAGCTAGGATATCAATAATGGAGCAAACGGGTAGTAAAGAAAAGTTCTAATATACAAAGCTGTAAATTCGTTAAAGATTTTGCTTTTAATAAATAATTGAAGCCAGAAAATTGAGCAACAACAAAATGACATAAACCTCAAATACATTTCTTAGAAGATTCTCCCCAAAGCATTTGATCATAGCATCAAAAAGTCCTTAGAAGAGTGTTACATGTTAAAAAGGACTAGATAACTGTACGGTTCCCAGATAGTATGATGGTTTTTCACTTCTCAATGAAGCAGTGGCTAGACACATTTGAGAAGGGGGAGAGACCAAGGTTCATAGGGATATAGTTATATTCATATTCATATAATCACATTACATAGTATTTGCTCTAATTTGCTTTATGTATACGATGCAATTCAAAGATGTTCATTGATTTTCTTTTGTTCAGACTGAAGATGACTGTGGAAGTCAGACAGTCCAAAATTGCACACAAATTCCAATTCCTTTTAGTAGCCTGTGATCTCAGGAAATTCTCTGAGGTGCTGCTCTGCCTAATCTATAGCTTTTCAAAGGGATATTAAATGAAATACTAAACACTTAGCAGAGTGTCTCGCATAAAGGAAGAACTTGATAAGTGGTAGCTATCATTATTAAGAATTTTAAACATAAGTAAAGAAATCAACATTAAAATGGCTATTGAAGTGTCTCTAATCTTTTATTATAGAGTATATAGGAAAATATCAGTATATAGATTATGCTGTGAGATGGGCTAATTTCAATATGAAGAATAAATATGAATAAGGCATGAGAAACCTGATGCCTTCCTAGGTATGTTGAGTTTTTATCTGGGAAGAGATTGATTTTATTTTCCTCCTTTCATTTTACTTTCTCTTTTATTCTACTTAATCCTATCACAGATCAGTAATCTATTGGAAGACTACAACAAATTGAGGAACACTCTATCTTAATGTATGGCCTCTCACTGGAAAACGTGTGCATGTGAAGGTTGCATATATTACATTCAGGAACAATTTTTACACACATATATCTCTATTTTTTAATCCCTTTCATTAACAAGTTTTAAAATGGAAGGCTTCTTTTAAAAGATTCCTTTCTATAAATGATAATACTTGAATGTGATGAACCTCTTCTGAAGTGCCAATCTAGCATAATTAGTTAACAAGACTCGCCGTTGTGTAATTTTTCATGCTAATGACTGGATTCAATACGAACACTAAATTTATGTGCATGTCAGCCATTAAGTCGACAGAATTATTAACACTGGTTAGAGAAGAGGTTTACTACAAAATATTTAAACATATTTTAGATCAAATTAAAATACTAAATGCTACTCTCCTCTTTACCATTACAGAGATAAAGTATTAGTATTATCCTTTGCAATTTGTTGATATTCTTTCCTATAAATAGGCTGTTGATCTTTTTCCTAGTACCAACCCCTTTTTCAAGTACCAAGTGATGAAACATTCAGAAAAAGGTAATGGTTTGGCAAATAAGATATATACACAGATTTGACTTGTCAGTTTATAGATCAGAAATTTTAGGTTTATAAATAGCTCTTCAAAAGGCTGGTTGCCACCAAGAATTAATGAAACTAAGAAGCACAGTGTGACCTAGCCAAGTACTACTCATCAAGCATACGAAGTTTAAATTTCAATTTGTCTCAAAATGTTTGTGGTGCTAGCTAAAGAGCACATAAGACAGTTCACTATCCCTCACTTTACCACAAACAATGCTTTGATCTTAATCAACCTCACCACTGTTCTGCAACAATTCCAATACTGAGTAATTATATTACTTACGTGTCCTTAAAAATCACAAGGGTTTAGAATACTCTGGAAGTGAAGTAATATTATTTCATAATTCAAACACTAGAGAGCCTCATCTAACTGTATCAGATCATCAAAAAACTAGGGCATAAAAACTATTATGGGAACTCTGTTCATTCCCAAATCTGAGCAACTACTTTCAGTGTTTGAAGAAGCTCCTATCTGCTCATCTCAAATAAAGGGAATAACTATTTGAGGAACAGAGTTTGGCTATGTTTAGAAATGCTTTCAGGAACACAGTGGAAACCTGGACAAGTATATCTGCTGAGAAAGTGATCTTTTTTTCCCCCTTCTGGGTTTTTCTAAAATGTTTTGATATAGCTCACGGATCAGACTTTGGGCTTAAGGCCCTGATTACGAAAAACTCTGCTGAGTACCATGTCAGATGAGATGCTGTAAAGGCACCATGAAGGATAAAGAGATGAAAGACAGTCCTTGTGAAATTTCAGTATGATTAGGAAGAGAGTATAATGGTACAAACAAATTAAATGCAGGGCAGGATAGGACAGCGCTTTCAGATGTCTCTTGTAAAATGCTAAGGGAGTACAGAGGAGGAAAAGAATCCTGGAGGTAAAGCAGATACTGGGGAAGAGACGCCAGATTCAGTATAAATAAGGGGCATAGTCAGAACCTCAAACTGACATATTTCACTGGCCCATTCCCCAAATTGGGTCATTAGTTTTGCTCTTTGAATATGAGCTTTTAATGACAACTAACCCATTAAACAAGATTAAAATCAAATGATTTCAAATAAGGATCAATATGTGTATGTTTAGACATTTAAAGTCATAGCTTGCCACATTTTGGTGACATAGTATAAAGATGAAACTTAACCTATATATGAAAATTGATGCTACTGAATCATCACTGAACATGCAGGTCAATTTCTACTTTGCAAAATTTTATGGTTACAAATAAGTGAATTACTTGTACTTTACATGTAAAGCAGTTTTCCTTGATTTAATTACTAAGAATATCTAGAATAAAGCAAGAACACTATTTATTAAAATCATAAGCAATGGCTGTATCTTCTCTTGCAAACATCATAGTAGTGGGAGAACACAGCTCCACCCCCACACGTTCAAGTCAAAACTGAATAAACATGGGCCTTTTATTGTGTTCCTTAAACCCCGACAAAGTTGGGATACATCAATTTGATAGAAGAAGGAAGTCCCTAAGGCAAGGTAACTCCTTTGAATTTTTTCTGGCTCTTTTCATCAAAGACCTGATCTAGAGAGAGTATGAAAATAGCTTCAGTTGACCATTAACATGGTTACAGCAGCAAAAGAAACAAGAATGTAACTTCAATAGCCAGGATCCATATCCTGTGGGCATTTTAGATAAAAGAACTTCATCTTCACTAAAACTGAAATGCACAGAAAGCCATGGGAAAACCCATAAAGAAAATTAATGTAATTATTTCCATGTGATCAATATAACTGGTTATGTAACTTACTATCTTCTGTAATAAGCAGTAGCAATTTGGCATTTTCATATGAAAACGCCAAAGTATTATTTAACTGTCTTTATAAATGAATACACGTTGCTATCCCACATAAATAAGTCTTTATAAACTGACAGTATTATTTAACTGTCTTTATAAATGAATACACGTTGCTATCCCACATAAATAAGTCTTGCCTTATGGGGGGCAGATTCTATGCCTTATTTATCTTTCCATTTCCAGCATGTGACACAGATCCTGGCACAGAATAAATACTTAGTACCTTTCTGTTGAATGGGTAAATTGAGAGGTGAGGTAGGAAAACTATCATTGTTGGTGATTATAATATCCTAGACATCATGTTAGTTACTTTACTTATGCTTTTTTATTTAATTCTAAGTATGCTACAATAAAGAAATAATTATCTCCATTTTACTAATGAGATTTAAGCTCTAAGAGTTTAAGTAACTTGCCCAAGCTCACACAGCTAGTAAGTAGCACGGTCAATATTCAAATTCCAGTCTGATTCCCAAACATTTGTAGATAGATACTGCAAGCATGTGTGAAAAATTGTATTCTATTCTAAAATTGTAAGTCAGCTAGAGGTACACATACATATCAGGTTGTGAATTTAATACATACGACTGAACATAGCAAAGAGTTTATGCTATAATCAGCTCACAGTAGCCTCAAATATAAGTGATTGTCTGAAAGGCATAAAAATGACACAAACTGGATTTCCTCCAGACAGGACACGATAGAGAACAAGAGAGGGTATTTCCTGGTTCCAAACATACTTTCACAGAAAAGTGTATGCTTGACTCAGAGTTGCTTTGTAAAATATGTTTCTCCCATTAATCACTGTAATACTATAACTCTGGAGAAAAATATAACAATCTTATTCTTGTTACATAATGGGATGAGGTATCATAAATCAAATATTTACAATAGCGAAAGCATCTCTTTTCATTAAAACAAATCAACATGATGTATCTCAAAACAAGGCAGACTACCTCCAAACCAGAAAGTCTAAGCATTCCTCCCATCTTAATCACTTACAACAATGCCATATGTCTTCATTAGCTTCAGCCTGAAATAAAGTTATGGCAGAGAAAATACAGGTGAACACAGTATCATAATATGACTATTATGTTCATTTAAAATATCTAACATTAAATATTTAAAGATTTTAAAAAGTTTAAGTATTCAATATTTCATATAGATTTTCAAATTTTAGTCTTATGAGATTAATTTGAGAGAGGCAAATCAAGTATAATGTCCCATGATAGAAGAGTTACATATAGTACTGAGATGCCAAAGACCTCTCGAGTATGTCCCACAAGAGGCAAATAAGGATAAGAAGTCAGTTGTTCTTTGTCCTGTTTCCTTTCAGTTCTTTAGTTTCTTGCTTCTATGCTTGGAGTTTATCATCTGTTTGGTAACGTATTATAAAAGCACTCTGTCTGAGAAGGTCAGTTCAACTAAAATAACTTTATAGACTGCTTCTTCCTGGGAATCGCACCAATTCATGTGGGATCCTACCATGCCATATTCAAAATTAGGCACAAGGGGAAACATACTATGTTAATTTTCCAATTTTATCTCATTGATAGAACATGTAAAAACTCCTAAATTAGTGCTTGACGCAGTCTCAGAGATCTTCCAGAGTATTGATTGGATGAAGAATAAAATACTCTTCTACCACAAATCTCGAAGAATTAGTTGTCCTGAGGCATCAGCTCTACAATTACAATTCCTTCTGAGATCATGGAATCTGGAACTCCTTGTAGCAGACGGAATTGTAAGATGTGCTTCTGAGATTCCTGGCCCCTGGTGCACATACACCTTATGTCAGTTATTCAAAACACTGATCTAGGAACTGCTGTGAAGGGATTTTGCAGACAGAATTAAGGTCTCAAATCAGTTGACTTCACAATAGGAGATTAACAACGTGAGCTTGATCTAATCACAGAAGCCCTTTAAAAATGAAGAATTTTGTCTGGCTGGTCTTAGAGAAGAAGTCAGAGAGATGTGGCTCATCTGGCCTAGAAGAACAAACCACATGACAAAGAGCAGCCCATAGAAGCTGAGAGTGGTCGCTGTCCAACAGCTAGAAGGCAAATGGGGACCTTAGTCCTGCAGCTACAAGGAAATAATTCTTCCAACAACCAGTAAGTTTGGACGAGGACTCTAAGCCCAGATGAGAATCACAGCTCTAGGTGACACCTCAATTTCAGTGCAGTAAGGCCTTGAACAGAATGTCCAGTCCTGCTGTGCCCAGTCTCTTGACCTACAGAAACTGAGATAATAAATTTGTGGAATTTTAAGCTGCTAAATTTGTGGAAATTTTGTTATACAGCAATAGAACATGTGTCTCTTTAGTTTTTCAATGTATCCCATGCTCCCTGAATCATATTATATATAAGCAATGTATTTATTATAAATTACCAATATATATCATTGATACTACATACAGTCACTCCATGAGGGCAAATAACTTTGTCACAATCCCTGCTGGAGTTTACTGTGGGGTTGAGGGAGCAAAGCACAGACACAAACAGTTCCATGAAAACCCAAATTACAGCCTGAGTCATTTGACAATTTTGAGCTAGGGCATGATATGAATTGGGAGGCTTATCCTAGCAGAAACTGCAGGATGCACAGGAGACAGGATAGCCAGAGAGCAGGAAGACCAGGTGGTAGACCAGAGGCGCTGAATCAGGAGAGAAGAAGAGAGAATTCTGATGAGAGGTGGGAATGAAAAAGAAGAAATCATGCATGACACATTTGAAGGAAGACTAGATTAAATTATCCTCCTTCCTTACACTGCTACAGGCATACCTCATGTTACTGGGCTTTGCTTTGTTGTACTTCACAGATGCTCAGTTTGTGGCAAGCCTGAGTCTACCAGTGAGTCCGCCAGTGCCATTTTTCCAACAGCACGTGCTTGTGTCTCTCTGTCACATTTTGGTAATTCTCACAATATTTCCAAAATTTTCATTATTATTATATCTGTTATGCTAATCTGTGATCAGTGATCTTTGACTATTATAATTGTTTTGGGGCACCATGACCTGTACCCACGTAAGACAGGAACTTGACAAATGTGTGTGTTCTTACTGCTCCATCAACTGGTGTCCCCCATCTCTCTCCCTCTCTTTGAGTCTCTCTATTCCCTGAGACAAAATAGCATTGAAATTAAGCCAATTAATAACTCTACAGTGGTCTCTAAGTGTTGAAGGAAGAGTCACAAGTCTTTCACTTTAAATCAAGAGGTAGAGAAGATTAAGTTTAGTGATGAAGGCATGTCAAAAGACAAGATAGCCTAAAGCTAGGCCTCTTGCACCAAACAGCCAAGTTGGGAATGCAAAGGAAAAGCTGTTGAAGGAAATTGAAAGTGCTACTCCAGCGAACACATGAATAAGAAAGCAAAACAGCCTGATTGCTGATACGGAGAAAGTTTCAGTTTGATAGAAGATCAAACCGTAGAGAACATGCTTTTAAGTCAAAGCCAAATCCAGAGCCAGGCCCTAATTCTGTTCTATTCCATGAAGACAGAGAGGTGAGGAAGCTGCAGAAGAAAAGTTTGAAGCTAGCAGAGGTTGGTTCATGCGGTTTAAGGAAAGAAGACTTCTCCATCACACAAAAGTGCAAGGCAAAGCAGCTAGTGCTAATGGAGAAGCTGCAGCAAGTTATCCAGAAAATCTAGCTAAGATAACTGATGAAGGTAGCTATACTGAACAACAGAACAGAATTTCAGTGGCAACGAAATGGCTTTCTACTGTAAGATGATGTCGCCTAAGACTTTCATAGCTAGAGAGGAAAAGCCAATACCTGGATTCTAGGCTCCAAAGGACATACTGACTCTCTTTTGTTATGTGCTAATGCAGGAGGTGACTGCATTGAAAGTCACTGCATTGAAAGTTGAAACCAATGCTCAAATTTTTAAAATTTATCATTTCAAAAATCCTAAGGTCCTCAATAATTATGCTAAACTTACTCTGCATTCTATAAATGGAACAATAAGGCCTGGATGACAGCATATCTGTTTACAGCATGGTTTACTGAATATTTGAAGCCTGCTGTTGAGACCTATTGCTCAGAAAAAAAAAAAATTCTTTACAAAACATTGCTTGTTGACAATGCACCTGGTCAACCAAGAACTCTGACGGATATTTACAAAGAGAGTAATGTTGTTTTCATGAGGGATAACACAATATCCATTCTGAAGCCCATGGATCAAGGAGTAAATTTGACTTTCAAGTCTTATGATTTAAGAATAACATTTCATAAGGCGATAGCTTCCATAGATAGCTATTCATCTGATGGATATATGCAAAGTCAATTGAAACCCTTCTGGAAAGGATTTGTCATTCTAGATGCCATTTAAGAACACTGGTAATTCATGGGAGGAGGTCAAAATATCAAAATTAACAGGAGTTGGGAAGAAGTTGATTCCAACTCTAATGGTTGACTTTGCGGGTTTCAAGACTTCAGTGGAGGAAGTAACTGCAGATGCGATAGAAATAGCAAGAGAACCATAATTAGACACGGAGCCTGAAGATGCGACTGAATTGCTGAAGTCTCATGATAAATCTTGAATGGATGAGAAATTTATTCTTAAGGATGAGCAAAGAAAATGGCCTGAACATTGTTTTGTGAACACTGGTGAAATGACAACAAAGGATTTAGAATATTACATCAACTTAGCTGAAAAAGCAGAGGCAGAATTTGAGAGGGTTGACTCCAATTTGAAAGAAGTTCTACTGTGGGTAAAATGATATCAAACAGCATTGCATGCTACAGAAAAATCACTTGTGAAAGGAAGAATCAACTGATACATCAGACTTCATTGTTGACTCATCTTTAGAAATTTCTACAGCCACCCCAACCTTTAGCAACCACCACCCTGATCAGTTAGCACCCACCAACATCGAGGTCAGACCCTCCACCAGCCAAATGATTGTGTCTCATTGAAAGCTCTGATAATTATATTGCATTTTTTAGCCATAGATATTTTTAAATTAAGATACGCACATTGCTTTTTTTTAGACATGATGCTATTGCACACTTAATAGACTACAATTTAGCATAAATGTGACTTTTATATGCATTGGAAAATGAAACAAATTTGTGTAACTTGCTTTATTTTGATACTCATGTTATTGCAGTGGTATGGAACCAAATCCACAGTAACTCTGAGGTCTGTGGAGTTAAATAAAATACAAATATAAATCCAAATATGAATAAGTCAACCAGTACACCAGCCATTTTTAAAAGAGCTCCTCCAGAATGTTTTAAAGACTACATTTTTCCTTCTCACTCAAGATAGCTTTGGATAATTCATTACTGAAAGGCAGAAAACAGATAAAGATAAACATTTGTATAATTCAGAATTTAAATAATCAGGTCATAACTAGTTGTAGCTTATTATAATTGTAGTTTGGCTATGTATATTTCAATACTTTAAAAATGTTCTCATAAAAAAAGCAAAATATATACTCTTTTTAGCAGGTCACAACTACCTCTATTTCTTCTTATTATTATTATTCTGTCTTCTAAGAGCACAGCTCTGATAATTTTTATAGTCCCACCTCATCATAATGCCACCCTTTGTCTATTAAAAACGATCTATATGGCTTATAAACTTAGTTTGGCCTTCCCAACCTCAACATCCTGGCCCCGTTGTTATCCAGACCAGAATACATGTCTGATCTCAAGTGAATTACGTGGTATATACATTTTCATTTAGAAACAGATTTAATATATGGCATACTAATAAAATGTTAGCATGTTTCATCACTGAATATGAGAAGATATTTTCTCATATCATTTTTGTGTAGCTACATTGCCTAGTTATTCCCATTATTCAAAACCAAAACTAAAACTCTAATGGACTCCTAGTCTTAAAAAGCAACAAGCTTTTAAGCAAAAACAAATTAAAGTGGTTTTTTTTCCCCCTCTACTTCATAAAAAAAGACACAGAATTCTTCCTGCAGCATCAAGTCTTTTCCAATTAAAAAGTTTTATAGCATACCATTGTCTGGCAGAATTTGGTTCAGCTATCACATATTTCTTGGTTTACTAATAAAGAGTTGGAGTTTTAAACATTAATTAAAGAGCGTACATTTTGTTTTCATTTATTTGTATCAAAAGATCAGGAATTATGATGCTCTGAGGCCACATTATGTTCTAATTTCAAAGCAAAGAGTGGCTTTAGACAGGATGAAAAAATGTGCCTATGACATTTTGAAGAGGATGGTAAATGTTATCAGAAATACACTTTATTAGAGTCCCCGTTAGCATGAATTTGGGTTTTTAAAAGAGCTCTTTTAAAGTTATGACTTCCTGAAACACATTCAAATCAGTTTTACAAAAACATTCAAAGAACAAGCATATAATATTTGATCATTTGTTATGTCTCTGGTCATATTCAAATATAAGATTCTTGATCCACTCGATTTTTTAACATGCCATTTCTTATGCTATACATAAAAGTATATTGTGTTGTTTGTGTCCTTCCTTCCTTTGTTAAGAAAAAAGAAGTTACTGGTACTCCAATGTCCCTTTTCTACCTAAATGTAAGAGTAAAAAAAGAGAATGAAATAATGTCTGTGGTATTTGACTGATAGTTATCTCTTTCATTCCATTTTGTTTTACAATTGTATTTTTATATATATATCAGTGCAAGGCACACACGGAGATTCTGTCAAACAAACTTTTTATCTTACCAAGACAAGGGAATTTTACTGGGGCAAAACCAAGTTTTACAGGGAATTTTTAAATGTCTCAATCCTCATAAAATTCAGAAATTTTAATAAGCAAGATAGTAAGACTGTGAAATAACTCCTGGCATCCCAATTTTTCCTTAAAGTTAAGATAATTTAAAATATCTTTAATATAAGAGTAGAAAGAAGTAAAGTTAAGTATGCCATAAAATTTGTTAAAGTTCTTTTCAAATTATAATTCACACCTTAAAGTCCATACAGAATCTACTATATTATACACAGGTGCATGTAATACATGCATTTCTGCATGCATGCAAAGATAACTTTTTCCTAATAGGGCTAATGAACAGCATTTTAACAATTTGAAATTTCAGAGTACAAATCATACTTCCATTAGAAGAAGCTATCAATTTAGTAGAATAAGCAGGATGTTTCAATCTTTTATTTTGTGTCCCTCTGAGTCAAATGACTACCTTTCTGCTGTTATTTCTTTTGTCTGTTGTTGTTGCTCACATTCACAGGTTGATCTGCCTAAATAATCCCATGGTCTCAGACCACAGAATTAATCTCATGGAATTTGAAACTGTGATTATCCTCCTAAGAATCTTTCCTCAAGTTAATGTCAAGGACTAAAGAAATATTTTTCCAGAATTTTGGGGGTTGGTTTTTTATTTTGTAAATTGTAAAGCAATTGTTCCTCCATTCAAATTCCATCCAGTTTAGACTATAGCTCCTTGAATGCAAAACTGATGGCATCCTTTGTATTTAAATAATGTAATCCCACAATTATCTAAACACACAACATAAAGGAACAACAAAAATACTGAAACATCTATCCTGAATTCTAATTTTTCAAAAAATTCTTCAATTCTTTACTCAGCATATCAGTTTATGGTAACAATTCTCCTCTCTTCTGAACTGCTAACTGGGAAATCATGTAGACATCTGACCCTCTACCTTGTAATGATTAGACTTTGCCAAAGATGGTTCTAATTTCCTTCTCGTGCAGTTGTTACTCACTATCGTCTCTCTCTTTTTCTGTTTTGGAATGTCACACGTAGCTAATGTTGCCAGATTTTATCTCCAAATAAGAGAGTTATTTTCATTTTCTTACGTGAGATTTAAATTCCAAGATATTCCTCTAGAAAAAGAAGCAATAATATGTACAGACTAGTAGCACATTACATCATTAATCATCTCATCATGAAATACAACTGGCTTGCTTTTTTGTCCATTTAGCTTTGGCTTGAACATGGTATCCTTCCCTATCCCATTGCCAATACAAAGGAATCAAGGAAAGCCCAGTGGTTGAGAACCCAGTAGCCAGGAGGCCACTGGAATCATTATATTAATAGAATGATGAGTATCACCACGACAAGTTAACCAAACCTAAAACGCAACTAAGAGTAAATCCATATACAAACTATTAAGATTAATTCAAATTTTTATGATAAATGAAATTTGGAAATCAGATATCCTTGGAATACAGTTATTTTTTTGTAATAAAACTTTCATAAATGAAATATACACAGGAGGGCTTGATGATTATGAAAGGTTAAGGGTCTTTTAATTTTAAAACAGTTCCCACTTTGCTTCTAATGTATATTTAAAATTTGGGGGGAAAA